>QOCX01000386.1:0-189272 GCA_005959815.1 Sarcophaga bullata | reverse complement strand
GGTTTAAATGGTTTTCTCGATTTATTGCTATTTAATAATTGCTTCTATATTTTCTTTCCCTGCTTTTTCATATTGTTCAGGACTTGTGCAAACTCTTCTTCCAAAGAACATCTCGACGGGTTTCCTACCTGTTGTAGAATGTATAGTGTAATTGTATTCATAAACTGCTCTATCTAATAATTCTTAAAAATTTCTATGTATTTTTTCTGTCTTAAGACAACGCATTATTTCTGACAAGGTGTATGAAAACGCTCAACTTGCCCATTTACAGAACTTTTGTGTGCTGGAGTCTTGAAAACCTTAATATTCAACTGATCTTCGAGCATAAACAGAATTGATTCAGAATTTAATACCTTTTCCACAACCATTCTTGGAACTCCAAAATTAAACCTCATTCTCCTTATTGGTTCTCTAATATCTGCTATCGACCGAGATTTAATCACCGTTGCCTATGCAAATTTTATAAACTTATCTATTGCCGTTAGTGTTAAATGTTTTTCAGTGGTCCCATGTGGAGTATTTCTCCCGCATATTGTGGAATTGGAGTATGTGAAATATATGATTTATTGCGATGCCTATCGTATTTTCACTCTCTCCATACTTTGCACTGTTTTATTATTTTATTTAGTTTGTCGCTCATCTTTGGAAAATAGTATTTTTCTAAGAGTTGAAGTTTATTTTCTTTTGTATTCCAATATGCTCTTTTATGAACCTTTAGAGATTCTTCCTCCTGTCTAGAGGTGTCAACCATGTCTTTTACTTGAGCTTGTGTATACCTTACTTTATATTTAGCAAAATAAAGTGGGTATATTGTTTGTACTTTCCCATTCTTTCTTCAGCAGTAAATAGTTCGTTTATCACGCTAGGATTAAGATATTTTTTTAAAATTCTCATTAACTCGTCTTCTGAAAAACGTAGGGCTGTCATGATATGTCTATGGTAACTGGGAAAAGGTAATCTAAATTGATATTCATTGACTTCACCTATAAGAATAAAAATATGGTTTTTCAGCACCTTAATTTGACATTCTGCTTATGGAATTAGATTTTCAACAGAGCTATCATCACTGTGTACTAATTATAATAATAATTTTCTTCAGTTTTATTCAGTGGTCTAGATATGAATGTAATCGATCTTTTATCTTGTAGTTATTTCAAAACTTTTATTAAAATCTGGGTAGGTCAATATTACACTCTTGAAGCCAGAACATTTTTTAATCTTATGAAACCGGTTTTTGCTGATTCATCTAATCGCATTAATTTTTTTCCTGATTGGTTTTTGGACAAGCGTGCATCTTCCACTCTTAAGAGGCTTGCCAAGGGTTTTGCTATTTTAACATAATCCTTTACAAAGCGATGATAATATCCACAGCAACCTAGAAACGATCGTAAATCTTTGAATGTATTTGGATATGGAAAATTAAAAGTAGCTTCAACTTTTTTGGGGTTTGTTTGTATACCTTGGCGAGAAATGAGAAAATTTAAAATTCTACCTCGCTTTTAAAAAATTCACACTTGTCAAGCTGAACTTTCATGCTAGCTTCGTGCAAAGTATGAAATATTTCTGTAATATCCCTGATATGCTGATTCTCATTTGGGCTAAAAATGATTATGTCATCTATATAGACATAACACCTAACACCGATATGGGAACATAAAATGTCATCCAGCGCACGTTGAAATATTGCTGGTGCATCCTTTAGTCCGAATGGTAATCGATTGAACTAGTACCTACCATTGTTAATAGGAAATGCAGTTTTCTCTATGTATTTAATTTTCAAAGGTATTTAGTGAAAAACACTTTTTAAATCTAAAATTGTAAAATATTTGCTTCTTCCTAACTGAGCAAGTACTTCGTTAATATCTGGTAAGGTCCTGAATTTCGATTTCTTTTTTTAAACTCATTGGATAAGGATATGTTTTAGAATATATAGGGTCATCTAGGCCGTATTTCTTCTATAATTTTAGTGGAGTACGTCAGTTTTTCGTCCGATGCTGAAAAAGGATTAGGGTATTTTAAATCAGCATTTTTTAGCATGTCCTTTTGTCTGAAAAAAAATTCGCGGGTCCCTGCTCGGGAGCTAATTAAAGTTAAATTAGTTAAATTTCTTATTAAAAAAACTTCAGACCTTAGTCTGAAGATATATTTTCTTTATTGAGTCTGTTTAATAACTAAAGTTTAAAAGATAAAATTTTTTATTATAATAAATAATTATGCTTACTTAACCAAATTTATCCCAGACGCAACCTCAGCAATATTTTTATAAAAAAATACCAAAGCTAGTTCTTGCTAATGCATCGTTCCTTCCCTGTAGGAACTAATTTCAAGTCATAGATGTATTTTTATTGTTTTTATGCCACCAAATGTAACGACATTAATCCATCCAAAGGATTAGAATGTTATTCGTATAATATGACATCACACAATGGAACAATGCAGGAAATTTGCTTTCAGTATCTGTTGATGACGATTTCAATATCAGTACCGATAACGAACACTTGGAGGATTCGTCAAAGACTGAAATTATTAAATTTTTGAAATGGGTGCTAAAAATAATTTGAAGGCATTTTAATTATACATAAATTTCGTAACTTAGCTTTCAAAAAGTTGAAAAATCAAATTTAAAAAAAAAAAAAAATTTATCACACAATAGTTATTTGTGTGGTATCTATTTTTTAACACATACTATCTAGTCATTGCGAGTACAAATATTATTATTTATAAGTATATCACTTTTTACTTTTTATATAAAATGAATAAAATCTGGTTATTTTTCTTAAATTGCATATAGTGAACATCTTAATAATGTGAACAGAGCCACAAAAAATGTTGTCGCGAGAATTTTCCTTAGCCCAAAGCCTTGAAGCCAATGAATTCCTTCATAACTTTAACATTAAATTCATCTTTCACCATTCCCATTACTTTTTTTGTTTGTTTATAGAAAGTTGTAAACACTATCTTTTGCATTTCCAGTGTGCTTATATGATTTCTAATAACTCCGTAAAGGTAATATAATATATGAAAGAATCAGTATCCATATAATTAATATTAAGATTTTTACGATATTTTAGTTTCATGTAATCATAATGAAAATTATACATTTTCCATTTTGATAACTCTAATACTAAAAATTCAATATAAATACATTGTTTACACTTAGTTTTGATTCTATTCATTTGAATAGGTTTAGAAATAAGAGCTCTAGCTCCTAATTTTTTACCCCTACTCTTCTATTCACATACTATTTTAATGTATTTTCTTTTGTAAACATAATTTTTCCGTACACAGCATTATTCAGCAATTTGATAAAATTCTGTTCAAATGCATTTTTTTATACATATACAATTCTCAGAAATATCACACATTAAATATAAAAGTAAATGATTTAATAATTTTGAATATTTAAATGCATTCCATACTTTTTAGCGTATTCATAATCCTCTACACTATACGATTTAATAGTCAATTTATTAAAAACTCGGAACATGGTGGTAATTGAATTTCTTCAAGGCGATTGTTTGAATCTAAGTAATCGTAATTAAAGACATCTTTACGTTTCAGTAAATTGAATTAATTTTTAATTGAATAAGCTGATTTGACCAGTTTTTAAAATTATCATCGGACAGAAAGCCTGCAAATTTTTCGAGACTCAATGGCATAAACCGAAATGAGTGTAGTATCTCTATCATTAACATATTAATTTCAAGGTTAAGCTCTAAACTCAAACACTATGTACACGAATACACTATTACTTTAGGCAGATCCATCGTCATCAGCAGAAAACAACTATTCTACAATAGCAATTGCTCCTTATTTTCGTCATTTGCGATCCCCATAACGATAGGGATATAGATGGTGGCGCTGAAAAACATAATCATAAACACGAGAGAAGTTATCTTTAAGAGTGATCTTCAAATCATATAAATATTAAAACCAGCGGCATAAGAGATTATTCACAAACACTACACATGAGAATACAATAGTACTAATAGTAGAAGATCAATACGATAATTTTAAAGGAAATATACAACTTTTCAAAATCATTCTCGCATATAATTTCTGATGTGGATAAAACTACGCGCATCTACATTCAATCACAACGGGAGTACGCAGACAACCTGAAAATAATATAAAATATATATGGTGAACATTTTGAGGATTGTGAATGGTCGAATGAAAAGAGCATATGCCACCATAAACACAGACGCTGTCAAATCGAAAATGAAGTAAGAAATATAATTTCATTAATTTGTAAGAAAATAATTTGCCGTTAATTGTTTCATACTTCACACTTTGCCACCTTTAATATATTGTAAAAAAATAAAACAATTTTTTCACTGACCTACAACAATATCCTGTAACATTTGGCTAATTCACACGACTTTGTATCGTGTATGTTGTATGGAATACACATTTTGTTTGTGAACCCTAAATGTTATGCTTATGTACTTCCTTTTGCAAACGTTAAATAGCGATAAGAAGAAGAATACCATTGTTATAATTTTTAAGCAATAAAGTGAAAAATATTAAGAAAAAAGTAAATAAATTAATTATCTGTACAAACAATACAATTTTGAAATGTTAATTGTTGACTCAAGCTAGAAGAAAATATTTTGTACTTTTATTCTTTTTTCTTAATTACTACTGGTATTTACATAAACTGATAGGACGAAACCAACACAATTTTTTTAAAAACATGAAAAAAATGTAATAAGTGTATAGGATTTTTATATGACAATTATCAACAAGAAGCATACACTGTTGTATTTCCGTCCAACAATACACGCAATACAACGATACAAGGGCTGGTTTGAATTGTCCAATTATTTTATTAGTTCTATGAGTTTAGGTTACACTCAAATACACGCCAACAAACAAAAGACTCCACCACAGCGTTCAACATGGGGCTTAGCTTCAGGCTACCATGGGGGTCAGTAGGTGGCGGATAACTGAACGGCCTACCCTATGTAGGTTAGGTGAGGATAACTAATAAGCGGTCCCCAAGAGCGGCAGATACGGAGGCGTACTACGAACACATACAAGTGACCGAAGACGTTATCTGCGACATGGCGAACTGATGCTGCCATTAACTAGGCATCATTCCACATAGCGTTCCCTCAAAAAGCGGCGAACTACAACGTCCCTGATTGTTGAATTAGAACCGCGCCCAGTAAGGTTCTAATTATGGTATAGCGGAAAATGGATGTGAATTAGCGATATAGGCTGACGATGACAGTATTCCGGCACTTTAGTGTGCGGTGTAAAAGCTGAAATGGCTGTTGGGCTAATGCTGTCATTGCCCCCGCCCCGTTAAAATTATGGCAAATCTGTCGGTAAGTTCCTAATTTATCACCGTTAAGTTGGTGTTGTACTATCAGATGTGAAACCCTGGTTTTCGTCGACCTGTCTCTGAACACGTATTCCCATGAGGTTATGTGTCAACCCTTGCATGGCCTCCCTGCTTATGCATAGATAACCACGGGGTCTTTCGCGATGACTACAGCGGTGGATTAGGATAGCGGCCGGGAGTTGGGGCCCATATGAAATGATGAGAAAAAATAAAATTAAAAGTAAATCGACGAATTCATCTGAGATGAATACCTTGGAGCTTTACGCTTTTGGCAGAGTTCGAGGATACCGAGGTCTCCGGTGCGGAATACGGAAATAGACCCGTTTGGATAGAGCACTAGGACTCCGAAATCCCCAGTAAATGGGAAATCTTCGGGATTGGTAGCCTCGGGATCGGAACCGTCTCGAGGCGACACGAGATCATCAACCAGCGGTGTCTAGGGGTCAACTAGGGGACCAAATTAGAAGTTTGAATGAAATTCTAGAGGATGGGCAAAGGATTTCAATCCACCAAACGATGAGGGATGCGATAGACTCCATCAAAACCCTATACGACCTGTTCGCAGGTGAGCTGCAGGGGCAAACAGCCAAGGGGACGAGTCGCAGCAGTTCTGATACGCAGACGAAGAGGAAACATGAGACTCTTTAGATTTCTGAAGCAAAAAGGAGAACTTCAAATCCTGCACCAAAAGTTCCGGCGAGAGAGACGACTTTGAGCTGGTAGGAGGAAACTGTGGGAGCAACTGGAGAACCAAGGTGGCAGAAAGTCACGAAGAGAAAAAGTAAGAGCAAGAAACTGCAGGGGAAGAAAACGAAGCCCGATGCAATCACGATAGCGATGAAAGATGACACGTCGTATGCTGATATTTTGAGAAATAGAAAAAAACAATTGAAACAACAAAGATAATACAGTGATGACAGATGTGAACAAGGAAAATTCCTTAATTGTTAAACCGAGGGAAAAGCAAAATAGTTTTAAAACTCAAAAGGACTTAACGAGAAAAATAAATCATACTGGATTTCAAATTATTAATGTAGGACAAAGACGAAACGGATTACTTATCATCCAAAGTAAAAGTAAAGAAGACAAAAATTTAAGGAAGCAATTGAGAATAATATGAAGGAAACATATGAGGTTAAAGTACCGAACAAAGCGGAAATGAAGATATTACTTATTGGGATGTCGTTTAAATTAACAGAAATAATTGAGAGGCTTAAAAACCAAAATGAAATGCTTAGTAATAGTAACATTGAGGTACTGAAGTTATTTGAATATACACGTAATGGTCATAAATTTTATAATGCAAAACTTAAGATAGATAATGATTCATATGCAAAAGTTTTAACAACTGAGTAAATGAACATCGGTGGTGCGAAATGCAGAATTTTTGACGGTACTGATATTATACATTGTTTTAAAACTAATAACTAGAATCTAGAAATGTGCTACAAATGCCATGGAAGTCATAAATCTAAAGTATGCGATAAGGAAATAATTATTAAATGCATTAATTGTGTTAATGTAACAATAAACTGAATTTAGGATTAGATGAAAATCATTGCAAAAATTGTCCTGTTTTTCAAAATAAACTTAATGCCAAAAAGAGAATTGCTCCAATACCATAAATAACTTTAATCAATTTGAAATAATGTGTGGGACAATAGAGCCTGATTTCATAATATTATCGGAATCCTACGTTATCAGCAGCATAAATAAAGTAGAAATTGCATTACATGGATCTAATCAATACTCAACAGTGTCAAACGCCACACGAACAGGTGGTGTTATTATATATTTCAAAAAAGGGTGATACGCTAGAAAACTTGCAGAAAAAACAGTTGATTCAAAATTATGGATTTCATCTTATTTGGCAATAAATGACAACAATACATTAATAGTAACAGCAATATGTAGATCACCAAGTAGCGCAGAGACGGAGTTTATAGACGCATTAGAAGAAATTTTGGAGGATTTGAATGTAGGAAATCCGGTGATTTCAATATTGATTGGTGCAAGGACAGCTTTTAAAAAAAATAAAATGTTTATTAAACGACAATGGATTGAAACAAATAATGAGTGATTATACGAGAGTTACGGAAAGTACAAAGACAATAATTGACTACGTAGTAACTAATAACAATAATATTATGGCCACGAATTAATTAATATTGTAATAAATAAGGCATTTTGTAAATACATTTTTCCATGTAAATGGAAAAAGAAGAAATTGGTTCATTCCAAAACCTCCAGGTGAGCCATCGTCGTATCGTCCCATCTGCCCGATTGACTCGATGGGAAAAATACTGGACAGGATAGTATACAATCGACTGCTGACACATGCCAAGGCGAGAGGAGCTCTCTCGGACTTGCAATACGGATCCGTCCACTGTTGACGCGATAAGGAGAGTGGTCAACATTGCAAAGGACACAATAGAAGGCGAAAGATGGAGATTTGGCTCCGAGCAATACTGCGCTGTTGTCATAACGTTAGAAATACGTTCAACTCGGCGAATTAGGGCCGGATTATGAGAGCCCTTTTAAACATGGCTACGCCGCCATACTTAATGGAGATTCTGAATGATTACCTTCAGGACAGGAAGATAATATACCTAACGGATGATGGAGAAAAGGAATACGTAGTAACGGCGGGTATCCCGCAGGGAACATCACTACTGTGGAACATCATGCACGATGGTATACTTCGACTGCAAATGCCAAACGGGACTACGATTGTAGATGACATTGCCATAGTCTCGGTCGCTAAGACGATAAAGGATATAGGGGAGAAGACGAATATAGCGATTCAAAAAGCCTCAGCATAGCTGAATGAGGCAGGTTTAACACTTGCTATACATAAAACGCAGGCCGTCTTAATAAGTGGCCGGAAGATAGTGGAGAAGATGGAAGTGGCCGTTGGAGGTACTAAAATCAAATCGAAGAGGGCCATAAAATATTTGAGAATGATTATCGACGACAAGTTAAGCTTCAAGGAGCACGTGGAATTCATCGGCGAAAAGTCATTTGTAACCAAGGCAGCACTGTTGAGGATGATACCAAATATTGGAGGAAAATTTAAGAGGAGAATTATTCTCCTCGGGGTTTGTAACCTCGATAATGTTGTATGCTTGTCCAATATGGTCGGAAGCACTCTCCGTGGGGATGACTAGGAGGAAATGTGAGACACATTGGCAGATGAGATGAGGCGGATATACTTTCGCCGTTTCGAGCATTCAGGACAAATAGCAGCTATAAAAGCGGAGGAACGAAGGACTTCCATACACAAATGGCAGTCACGATGGGAGAATACTTTAAAGCGAAGATGGACATTTCGCCGTGTCCCTGATATAACCCCTTGGGTGAAGAACAAACATTGTGAGCTAAACTACTACGCGACCCAGTTCTTAACTGGTCATGGATGCTTCAGGAAGTACAGATTTTGATAGGATACAGATTTTGACATGATACGCCGTCGGAGATGGTGAATCATGCAGTCTTTTGTTGGATCAAAAGTATCTTTCGAAGATTCCCACCTTTGACCCAATACAAAAAAATCACAACGTTCCGTTTATAACAAAAATATAATTATTCTTATTTTCACACACAAACACACATACACATGTTTGTATATTGGAAACCACTATTCTTAGGGCCATTATTACAACTTTCCGTTAAAGTTGGGTTTAATCAAAGTTACCTTTAGCTAAAGGTATGATTACTACTTGCAGATAAACTAAAATTAACTTTTTGAAAAATATGGTAATGCCGGTCCAATATAGATAACTTTTGTCACCTTAAAAAGTTCTTTATAAACGCAGTGGCAACGACGTGCTTTCTTATTTGTTATGTTTATTATTTTATTATTGCTATATTGAAAATAAGATATAGAATATGGCAAGTTCAAAGATAAAGTGAACTTTAAATGTCAAAGGTAGGATGATTTTCCCTTTAGCTTAACGCTGACTTCTATCTTATTGGGTACTCATAATAATGAAGAACAATTTATTTGCCCGTTATAATAATGGCCTTACTCAGCTACAGCTATGAAGTTGATATTTTACATAGGCACATAGTAAAGCCACAACATTCCACTTACTTTTATTTCTAAAACATTAAAACCACATCCTACTGCCTGGACCATAAAAGTTATTCCACACACACACAAACAATTGAGTTATAACAAACCAATTACACACACACACAAAGAATTGAGATGCAACAAACCAATCGACTAATCGATCATAAAGAGTGTAGCGTATGCATGAGCCAAATTTTGTATGGAAAATTGGTCCAAAAGATACATAAATATAATATTCAACTCTTTTGCCAGGATTATCACAACATCCATGTTTTATGTGTTTATTTTTACATGAGTTGTGGGACCCAAAGTTAAAAGTCGACTCCGAAGGGCAGATGTTTGAGAAACTTTACTTTTTTACTTTCAGAGCTTTTGCCAAAAGTCTGCTAAGAGGAAGTCGTCTAAAGAAATTTCGTTTTGCATGTCACAGCTGTGGTTCAATGGCACGCGTCTAATAAAACAACACACTACTAACTAGAAAAACTCATACCTTTAGCGTCAATTAATTACCTTTATATATACGACATTAACAAAACAAATCAAAAATTTTTGACCTTTGCAGTAACATTTGTGTGATTTACTAAGTAGATGTTAGCGATAATCGAAACAGCTATCTTTCTATATGATTAAATTATAATCCAGTGGAATATCTGTCAAAATATTGAAAAAAACACTAGGAAGAAAAACAGTAGAAGAGACAACCTGCCAGTGCTTTTAATAATCCGAATAATACTAATATTTTAAACGTTGTGAAGAGATTTTATAACTTCTTTAGTTTTGTTAATTCTTGAGCCCGTTGAGCATAGAAATAATTCCGATTATACAAATAATTCTTGAATGAAATATGGCTCCCGATGTTGATAAAGGTAAGTTTACTCTATTATACAAGCCTTTAGGTTTTTTTTTAGAAGAAAATTCGATTCTATTTGGCTGACTATCAAAAATCAGACAGAAATTAATTTTGCTTTTACACACATCATTTTTTTAGAAGAAAATTCGATTCTATTTGGCTGACTATCAAAAAATCAGACAGAAATTAATTTTGCTTTTACACACATCACATATCAAATAAATTTAAAAATATTTGTTGCATGTAAACAGCTGTTTAGTACAAAAAAATTTGTAATTGTATTTTTAAGCGTATGTTCGACTGTGAAGAACAAAATAAGAGAATACCGTCTTCAACTTCAAATCCAAACTTTAGATCGCTATAATTATATTCATTATACATCTTTGACTCAAAAATAAATTGAGTGAATTTATTTATTTACGGTCAAAGGAAAGCGTTTTATTACACATCTTTGACTCAAAAATTAGGAAATATTTGTTAGATATTTGGTGGGAGCTACTTTTGGTTCATAAGTCAACTATTTAGAACAAACCTTTTCATTTTTCCAAAAAAATTGCTTTATGTCTAAAAAAAAGCTGTTTCCTTTCCTTATTAAATGTCCTTCAAGAACATATAAGATTTTAGTAAAAGCATTTTTTAAAATAAAATATTTTTTAAACCGTAAAAAAATGTTATAGCACCCATTAACCTGTGAGATTGTCGCAGTCTAATCGACGACTAAATAAAAGAGCATAAAGTGCCAGGTACTCGAACGTAACGTACCGTAAAGAACGTTCTCTTTTTATCATATGGAGAGCAATGTAAACGTTTATCGCAACGTTCTCTCTCATTACGATCTGACGATCTGTATAAAACAGAATTTTTTCTCGTTTTTACGTGACATTTGAACATGAGTGATGGGGCTATTGTATGCAGAGTTGCATTGCGACACAGATGCTCTCTTTGATACATTCATGTTTATTTAAATAAAACTTTTAAATTGTTGCATGCATATAATGAAATTTTTAATTTTAAATTGAAATAATAATAAAAAATTTATTTTATAAGAAATAAATACTTACTGTTATGTTTCTCTTGCGCTCATAAAATAATTTTAACAAAATAAATAAATAATATGTATGTATTTTGAGTGATGAAGTGGTACGAATTCTTATTTTTAGTACTTTCATATTTATTAATCGTATATATTAATCTTTTAAATTTGTACATAAAAAATGATTTTTCTTTAATTATAATTGTTATTATTATGATTGTAATTTGTATAAAAAACTTTGAAACAAAATAAAAAAATAGTATGTATTTTGAGTGACAATGTAATGCATATACAATAGTTTATTACGGAGTTACCTCCGCCGCCACAAAAACTAAATTCACCCTACACATCACCACTTTAAGAATTATCCCATCTAAATTATCAACGAATTCAATTAGGCTCCTGCCTTAAGAGTTCAAATTTTGTCCCTAGAATGTCTTATATCATATATTTCCGAAAGTTTATTGTCCAAAGTTTGAATTTCTCAGACTCGAACATTAAGATCGCCAACAATACAAAAGCATGGGTTTATATGACTTATTTAATTTTTAAATAAATGAAAATCAACTTTCTAATTAGAACAGCTTAAGTAACGGAGAACAAAATAAAATATCTCATTATCTTGTTTTGCAAATAATGCAATATTAATAGAATGAAATTTGAAATTATATTGCTTTTGTAATTCCTTCTTAAGCTTATACAGGCATCCCCAGCACGTTTAACACTATGTATTCTAAATGCATTAGTAAAATGTAAAATGTTTTGAAAATGGTTTATAAAGACGTTTCCTAAATTATGCGAGTTGGCTGCATTGTTATGCATATTTTGTGTTGCTATTGCGAAAATATGGTGTTTATATTAGAAGCTTTTTTGAATGCACTTTGAAAAGTATTTAGTTTGTAGGAGAGAAGAAAAAATCAGGCAGGCGTAAGTTCATACTTTGATGTACTCGCAAAATTGATTTATTCTTCGTTCGTCGTCTACCGATAGTTGTATACACAACAACAAAATATCAAGAGTTAGTCAAAATAAACTTTGAACGTGTAAAAGCGCAAAAGGCTTAAAAGAAAATGAAAAAGAATTTGTCAAAATTCTTTGCAACGTACTTTGAACGTGCAGAAGACGCCTTAGTGTGTTATTATTAGGAACAATAGAGCTTTTTAGCAGTGACTTCAACAGAACATGTACATAAAAAATTATAATCTGCACCTGTTTTTCCCATCAACCAAGTATGCTTCTCGTTATTAATAAATATATAAAACTCCACAAGCTTAACCTTTATGGTTTCCTCAATTGCCTAAATAATAGCACATATATATGTTGAATTCTACCTTTTACTTCATCTATTTAGTTTCTTATACAAAAAATAATATTTATTTTCTTATAAGTAGTATTATTTTTAGTTCAAATTAATTTATTTCAGTTACAAATCACAGAATTTTCTTAAAAGTTTATTCTGTTTTAAATTTCGCACTTCTTACTCATGAGGATAGCTTCAGAGATCTAATAATACTGATTAAAATGTGCAACTCTACGTATGAGAATAGCTTTCTTAAAGGAAGAAATTTAATCAAAATCTTTAATTTTCTAATGATTCGTATTATTACAATTCGAGAGAATATCGATCATCATTCCAACTCGTGAGGTTATCATTCGCACAGAAATTTTTTCCGTTAGCATTCTTCTTAAAATTATAATAAATGAAAGTGAATATTAATAACTGTATAAATATTATTAACAACAGTAACAGTGATGATCAAATAAATATAATGAAGGTTGATTATATTTGCATTATATTTGCATGTATTATAATTGCATTACTGACAAAAATTCGTAATTTTTTCTTCTTCAATGTGCAATCATCCCTTTTGTCAAAAAATGTAAATGTAAATATTTTTTTCTTATTTGATGATTTTTTCCACAAATTTTAAAAATTCTGTTACCATAATTTCTCATTCAGCGAAACTCTATTGGTGGTTTTCTCAAAATGATTTGTAAAAATTAATATGTTTGTTGACTATTTAAAAGTCCCAAATTTGAATGACGATGCGATTAGCTTGCTTTATATGGTTGTTAAGTGTTTAAAGAGATACAAAGAATTATTGACCAACTATATTCAAAAACATTCCCTGAAAATGATAAAATCAGCGACACAGAAGCCGCATAAAGCACAAAAAAGTAACAATTAGGCCTTAATTGGAAAATGTTATATTTGCTTCTTAAGTTTTATGTCATTATAAAAATTTATTTATTATAATATTATAGAATATTACATGTTTTGCTTAATCTGAGTCCATATTTACGGAATTTACACATATGTACACTGTCGAATATTGTTCTATTTAAAGCTAAGTTTTTTTTTATTTTTTTTTAAATAATAATAATAATTCTGGTTGCTCATTGTAATCATAACAATATGTAATGTAATTGACATTTGAAATATACGTTTGAGCCACTGTATATTATTTTATTTTTTATTTTTTATTTATTTTAAATTATATTACTGTTAAAAAATTTTGGTGTGCACAATAGAATCATAAAAATAAGTATTTATTAGTTAAAATATTATTTTTTATTATTATTTTAAACAAAAATTAAAGAAAAAAAAATGTAAAAAAATGTAAAAAGTTTCATATAATTAAATATGAAAACACCAAAGAGGGTATTCGTGCCTCAATATAACTCTACATACAATAGTCTCATCAATCCTGTTTAAATGGTACCCAAAACGTTAAGGAATTCTGTTTCATACAGATCGTACCGTTTTGTTAACGATTCAGTACGTTTCGGTAAGCTAATTGCTCTTCAAATGCTAAAAACGAACGTACGTTAACTAGACATTTCGCTAATCGGGATTTTAAAAATTTGAAATATTTGAAAAGTAAAGAAATAAGCGACAAAAATAAATTTTATACTTTAGACCAGCATTGTCATTTACCAAGTTTTCCTTTTTTTGAGATGCGGAAAAGTTCTCGTTAAATTTAGTTGCTATCAAAACAAGTTTTTCGAATAAATTTCAATTTCCAATTTTTCCATAAATTCAATAATAATAACAAGAATTATTGAAATTTTCATAAAAAAAAAATTTGTATTAAATTAGTTCCTGCAAATGGGCATAGAAAACAAGCTTTTATTTGTAAAAAAAAGTTTTTTTCCTAGAAATAAAATTTTTATAAAAAAAAATTGTTGGCAACGCTGCTGTAAACAGAAACTACACAAACAACTTACTTAGTACTTAGGGAATTCCCAGAAGGTAACAAAACAAAGATCAATACCGCAATAACGACACTTAAAGAAAGATCGCGAAGGGGGGGGGGGGGGAAGGGCAATGCAGCCACGGAGTAGTGAATAGATTGTCAGTGTTGACGCGTGTCCAAGATGTGCATTTAACCGGCGCTTGAAGATACATCAAATTTAACTGATCAAATTTGCATATCGTTAGTCTAATTCGCAAATGTGTTAATTACTTTTTTTCAAATTTTAATGGAGACACAAAAAACATTGTAGCTTTATCAGTTTTTAAAATTTGCAAATTTTTTAAACGCAATTATTTAAAAAAATAGATCTCTTTAAATGACCTAGATCAGTTAATCAATCAATTAATAATTAATATTCGTGGATTTAGCACGTGCTTTTAATATTTTTTGTAGTTTTGTGGACTTTTTGCAAACCACAAAATTACAACTTTAAACTACATAATGACATTTTTTGTTGTCGTAAAATATGTATTTAAGATAGTGCTACCGTTTTCCATTAATTTTCAATTTTGGAAAAAAGTGAACATAGCGTCTTTGCGAATTATACTAACGATATGTGTTGGTAATATTGTTTTGTTTAGCACAGCAACACACCAACTTCATTATATAGTTGTTGTGAAGAGAGCATAGGATTTATGCAAAATTAAGAAAATCAAAAGTATTTTGATATTCTTCAAAATTCCTTCGGCCTATATGTGTGAGTATTACTTGCCACCACAATAACAGAAAGGAGAATATATAATATATATATATATATATATATATATATATATATATATATATATTATTTATATATATATTACAATATATATATTTATATATATATCTGCATTTTCGTCCAGGTGTTAATTTCACTATATATATATTATTATCATCTACCTATGTGGGCTTAGTATAATATTTAAATTATAATTAAAAATGTAAAATGTAATATGACTAATAATATATATTTATATATATAATAATAGAGTTGTATAATGAATTAATTTACATTTAAGACTACATAGAAGGTAGTTCTTAATTAAATTATAATAATGATAATTATAATAATAAAAATAATATTAATTAGTTAAATTAAGATTAATATTTTATCCTTATGATCATTTATTTAACATTTCTTTACATATTAAATATATGTATGTAAATTAAATCAGAAAAACAAGGAAATAATATAAAGTTTACCAACAATTAATTTCAAAGTCATTTAAGGTCATTCCGCCTACTGACTTCCGATTGATGTATTACAAACATGTTTAACATTCAATTCTGATGTTTAACACGTTCACGCCGGCGCGTACCTCCGCTGGCCCGCACTAGACTGCCCCATCGAGCGGCGTATACCACCGGTAGTACGCCGTTGATCATGCTATTAGACTATACGTAATACCAAATATTTAAATCTTAAACAGTTCGACTGCCGAAAAAAATACTTGAGAAAAATACTCTCTCTTAAAAGCATTTATTTTTAATAATACAAGTGTTTAAACAAAAAAAATTTATGTTAATGTATTTCAGGTGTTATTTTCTTTTTTTTTTTTCAAAGTATAATTGATTTCCTATAACATACTCAGGGAATTAAAATATGTAAACACGAAATAAATTTTTATGTGAACTCTAAGAAAATTTTTGATAATGTTTTCGCATTGAAATGCTTACGTTATCTTTCGCATTTGTTTAGTTTAAACGATTACTTAACGACATTCGGAACAAAATTCTAAGCAGTGTGGACGCCGCACTAGAATCTTACAATACATCTCATAATTGGAAAGTAATATCCCGATGTATTACCATGCATTATGCTTATAAGCGCGACGTTAGTACACTTGAATACCAAATGACTTGTCGTATGCAACACTCATGGGACACTACTACCAGGAATATACGAGACAAGCACAGGATGATGGAGAATATGACAAAGAGCAATTCTGTGATAATCATTTTTTAGACTAACGTGCTCCACGTTACCTTATTTTCAATATAAAACTGGTAACGGAGAACTTCTCCAATTCTAGATAGATTAACAAAAACTATATCCAGCCCTCATTAGCCAAGAACCCTCTACCAACCAATTTCATATTTTACGCCAATTTGGTCGGCGGCAAAATTAAAATATGCCATCACGTCTTTTCAAATCGTTTCGTGGTATTCTCGGCAACGACAGCTTCAAACTACTAAATGCAATTGTATATACTTCAGAAGACTATGTTAATAAAGAATAGTAAAAGAGTTCCTATTAAACAGCAAATATCTAAATCTGTCAATAACTTAGAAGCGAAAACCCAGGGCGAACTCAATAAGGTGATAGCAAATTTACAACAACTTAATTCGCAATGTTTTGTATGTATTTGTATTTGTTGTTATGGGGCTAGATTGTTAAATAAAATTCGCCGTATGACAAAAATGACAAAAGCGAATTCATATTCATTCATATTCATTAAATTGTTATTTTGTGTCATATTCTCTTTCGTTGATTTTAAATTGTTTTTAAAAAAAATTATTTTTAAATTATTTCTTGGAAATTCTGACTTATTTGCACCACCACCGAGGTAGTCATACATCAGGACGATACTGGAGCCATGAAAGCAGATTCTACGATAGAAGTTGTGCCAATACATGAAGAAAATTTAAATAAATTTTGAAAATGTATAAAATGCAAATAAAAAGGGAAATAAAAAAAAACAAATAAACAAAAATATGTATATGCAGTGAGCAAAAAAATGTGTATACTTATTACAAAAAATTAACAAATATATCGTCCCAAAGAATTTTGTTTAACACAACTTTCTAGAGAATTGAGACGGTGTAGTCAAAGGATTGCCATTTTTTGTGTATGAATGTTGAAATTTCTTAGGTTTGATGATTATTTTCTTATATATAACCAATAGAGAAATATCTCAATTTATAATCAAAATATTGTTTTTAAGCTTTTATTTAGCCTTAAGAACAATAAATTGGTAGTAAGTGTATAAATTTTTTTGCTCACTGTACGTATACAAAACATTTGACAATCTCATGTACTTAAAAAAGCACTCACCTGGGCTGATAACACTACATTATATGAATTCGCCTTGCAAAAACCAAACATTTAACAAAAGACCAAAAGGAAAAACTTCAGACGTTGTGCAAACAATATTCAGCACTTCTGGCGGAACCTAACCAAAAACTTACCTATACTACAACAGTAAAAGCAAAAATTAGGACGACTAATAATATCCCAATATACTCTAGATCCTACCCATATCCTATATCTTTGAAATCAGAAGTCGAAAAACAAATCAACGAACTACTAACAGACTAATAATCAGAACCTGTCTGGATAATGGACAAGAAACCGGACTCCTTAGGAAGCAAACAATACAAAATGATAGACTATCGAAAATTGAACTTAGTAACGGTAGCGGATCGATACCCGATACCCGAAATGAACAAAGTTCTTTCCCAACTAGGACACAATAAGTTTTTCTCTGTTGTCGACCAAATACCAAATTCCATTAAGGAATGCATCCAAAAACCAATCGGCTAAAAACAAATCAGTCTTGACTAAGAAGCTACCAACGCGTTCGAGAAAATAAAATGTCCTTATTTCTGAAGACGTGAGGCTGACTTATCCCAATTTAAACAAAGAATTCGAACTTACAACGGATGCATCTAATTATGCGGTAGGTGCAGTCCTATTACAAGAGGATAGACCAATTACGTTTATTTCTTGAACCCTTTCAAAATCAGAGGAAAATTATGCGGCGAACGAAAAAGAGATGTTTGCCATTATCTGGGCATTGAAATCTCTTCGTAATTATCTTTATGGCTCAGCCAAAATTAAGATTTTTACAGACCACCAACCATTGATATAAGTATTAAGCAGTAAAAATAATAATGGTAAGATATTATGCTGTAGAGCGATCTTTGAGAAATACAACTACGATTTGAAATATAAGCCATCAAGTTGCAGATGGATTATTTAGGAAGCTATGCATACAAATTAATTATTTTACACCTACCCAACATAGTGACGAAAGTTCATTCCAAAATTCGATTCCATATTCTGACGCACCAGTTAACGCCTTTAAAACTAACTCTTTATAACTACTTCAGAAACTTGGGAAAACTATTTTGAACTGATAATATTTTTCTCAACATACCGTAGACACCTCATTGCCGAACCAGAATACCCGGATGATTTGCTAATTAATCTACTAAAGCGCTATTTAAATCCTTCAGTCAACGCAATAATCACGGAAGATCACATCCTTGGCAAGATTCCTCTGTATATCCCCTACATTTTAACCAATACAAAATACGCTACACTCGGAGAATAGTAAACTTGACAGAACGAGCAGAACAAGAGTCCGCAATCATAATTGAACACAATAGAGTTCATAGAAGTGCAGCTGAAAACAAGTTCCAACTCTTAGAGTAATGCTACTTTCCTCAGATGAATTCAAAAATTAAAAAAAAATTACTAAACAATGTAAAATTTGTCAGGAAAACAAATATGGAAGGCATACACCAATCAATTCGGATGAACGGTACATCATATTAGGACATAACAAGAACAGAACTGTTTCTAAATAATATTTTCTTTAACTTTTGTTAGGAAAAATAGGAAGAATTAATAAACCCTAAAGTTATAAATTTAAAGATCGGGAAAATAATGTTCCGAAAGAGTAAGAAAATTCGTATTAGAGTATGGAAAATGTAATTAATTTAATAAAATGTCGATGCCATAGGCATACAACTACTAAAACTATAAATAATAAATTAACGATTAACTTAATAAAAGAATAAATAATATAATAAAAGAGTCGATCAGTATACCATAGGCGTACGATTACTAAAGGTATGAAGAAATTAATGATAATTAATTAAAGCAATAATAATTAAAACTAAATGGAAAGAAATTTTTATTAAATAAAAAAAAAGAAGAAAAATTTTAGATTTAATTACGAAAAGTACTATGCTTACTTATTAGAATACAACCACTTGAATTTTTATCAATATATTTTCAGTCTCTTAACCTGCATGGCTCATGCAGAAATTCAACGCCATGACTACTCCCTCTTCCACTTAATAACTATCGACAATGGCTAGTCCAAAATAAAAGAGGATACCCTTAATTTTATCCACGTCATAGATAGTCTAGTGTACAGAAACCTTTTGGAAAACATAACATACGTAATGAACAGTTCATTGCCACCATGAAATTCTACAGCAGGAGTCCCAACAAACTATTGAATTGTTGGAAATCGTCAACCCGTCCAACATCCTAAATCCATAATTAGATATACTGGAAACTGCCTGGAAATATCTAGCAGGAAATCCTGACCATGACGACCTTAACATTTTTAACAATAATCTAGACCAACTAACAACCAACAGTAATAAACAAATTTTAATAAATAATGCCTTAAATAACCGAATGAATAAATTAACCAAAATTACTAATGACATTAAATATAATAAAAAAAAGATAATGGAATAGCTCTTAGTTTACAAAGTAAAGTAAGAATGATAGTATAGCCCTGACTATCAAGGAGATTTATACCTGCTATTAAAGCAGTAATGAAAAATAATGTTATAATTAATTTAATATATAATATTATACTGAAAAATAAAGAAATTATATATGGAATAACTGTTTGTAAACAATATGATAAGTATTTGTAAGCAGGTTGAATTATTAGATTCAAGAAATGATTTTTATATTCCTAATTTAATGTCACATGATCAACAGTCACCATTTCTCAAGAGAAGAACTCATTGCTCCAGGAATGCTTTTCCTAAATGAATTTCAAGGTAACATAGGAGGTTAGGTCAGAGTGATAGCCTTGCTGCCAAAAGCTCACTTGAGCACGGATAGGGGACCGTTGTAATGCCACAGGTGGTCTACGCAAGGGCTGCACATTATAAAGCTCGACTACCCTACGCTGGAAAACCAGCCCGAAGATTTGATAAACGAAGCTATGCCCTTGACGTCCGTGGACGATAGCTCCGACAAGCTGACAACGGTTGGAGAACCAAATATGCTATGTCTGCGCCTCTCAAGAGATGGGCATTGGCAAAGAAAGTGGACAACTGTCTCCTCTTCCTCAGCGGACCTGCACACACGGCAGAAGTAGTTGCTATAACACGGCCACAGCGATTGAGATGATGTCACGACCAAGCCCGAGTAACCGGTTGGTGCGACTTCTATCAGCAGCACTCTTCATTGATCCGGGATTGGTTGGCGTCCCGAAAGAATTTCCGCGCAATGGCCAGCTTGATCGAGGAAAGTGGCATACCCAAGTCAACTGAAGAGGATTCCAGAAGTAGAGCACTGGGTCTGGAGAGCTTGTCAGCTCTGAAATTTTCCGGAATATTACTGTGTCCGGGAACCCAGACAAGTGTGCCACTGAATCGCCCAGAAAGAAGGTGGAGGTAACGGCGACATTCCCTTACGACCCTGGAGTTATTTATAACATTCATCAGCGATTTTATGGTAGCTTGACTATCGGAAAAAATCGAGATACGAGTAAAAGGAACACCGTAGACGAGGATCCATTGAGCAGCTCGGTAGATTATTACCTCCGCCCGAAACACGGTACAGTAATCTGGCAGTCGGAGGGAAATATTCAGATCTAGTTTCCCGCAGTAGACCCGCTGCTCACTCCGCAATCGAGTTTAGAGCCATCGGTGTATACATTCTGGAGTTCTGGGGGGACGATCATGTCAGGGGTCCAGTCGCCCCTGCTGGGGATCAGGGAGTAAAAATCCCTGTCTAAACAGTATTCCACAGGGAGGTCATAGATGTTCAATGGGGCAACAAGATCAATCTCCAATATAGAGGACCAGAGGGGACGAGAAGCCAACTAGAAAGGGCGTTGAGTCTAGTCGCAGTGAACTTAGCTATCTGCTTAGCGAGAAGCCAGTTTAGGATTGCGGGCATAGCTTTTGTGGGGATATTGCCCAAAGCACCAGTGAATATCGACAGACCTTGTCAAGAAGTCTGGCATTGTGCAATTTATCCAGGGTAGGAAACCAAAAAACCACACCATATGGGAGGTTGGGTTCGATAGAATAGATCCAGCACATGACCTCAGAGCGGAGACCCCATCTGGATCCAAATGTTCTATCGCAGCAGTAAACAGCACAGGCCGCTTTGCGTACAATCGTAGCCAGATTCGCTTCCCAACTGAGTTTGGGATCGAGGATCAGGCCTAGATATTTAACCTCGGAACTCAACTTAAGCCTGGTCCCGCTTATACTAGAGAGGTTGAAGGCCGGTACCTTTTAGCTCTTGGTGAAAAGAATTGTATCAGTCTTATAGGGATTAACAGATAGCCCAATATCCCCGCACCAGTCCTGTTCAATCGACAGCGCTAAGTTCAGTTCATCAGACAGTGTCTGTGGAGATATTCCCGTCGCAGCAATTGCAATGTCATCAGCGTAAGCTATGGCGTCATTACCAGACGATTCGAGTCCCCTTAAGAGTGAATTGACTGTCAAATTCCAGAGAAGTGGAGATAGAACACCGCCTTGCGGGGTACCTATACTTACAATTCTCATACAATATGTGGCTCCCATTGTGGAGGTTACTACTCTCGACTTAAGTAGAAGCTCAATAAACCTGACCAGACTCCGTTCCAGATCGAGAGAATTAAGAGCCCCAACTATAGCGTCCGAGTCGACGTTATTAAATGCACCCTCAATGTCCAGAAAAATGGCCAGAGTGTATTCTTTAACGTGCAAGGATTTCTCCACCCGAGAGATAAGAGAGTGCAGTGCAGTCTCCATGATCTACCCCTCGTGTATTCATGTTGGGATGGGGACAGAAGCGCTGGATCGGTGGAGGCCCTAATGCGAGCATCAATGACTCTTTCCAGTGCTTTCAGAAGAAAAGAGCAAAGACTGATTGATCTGTAGTCATTTGCCCTAGTGTGGGACGGTGTCCCAGCTTTGGGAATAAAAATCACCCTAGATATTTTCCACCTCCAAGGGATGTAAAGGAGAATGAGACTAGCGTTGTATATAGCAAGCAGCCAGGGAAGAATAATTTCTTCCTCATTTTGGATGTCACCCAGTATGAACCCATCCGGCCCCGGGGACTTGAAAGGTCTAAACGATCTAATAGCCCACTGCACCTCACCGGGGGAAGAATTAGGGGGAATGGTTCCCAGACATTGGTTCCGTAATCTGATAGAGAAGTCAAGCTTCCAAGAGTAACGCTCCCCGGAAAGTGATGTCGAGAAGTACAAACGTCTCTGAACTGGTCTCAGTCCAGCTGCTGTCAAACCGTTGGATACATTCCAGAGACCTATGTGTGGAACTTAATATTTTGCGGAGACGGTTAGTTTTGGCAGAGGATTCCATGCTCGCGCAATAGTTCCTCCAAGAAGCCCTCTTCGCTCGCCTTACGGCGGATTTTAGTTCCCTCTTTTTATACTTGTAAAGTGCCCAATCACCGGTGACTTTAGCTCTATTAAAGAGTCTGCCACTGGATCGATGGAGGTCATCAATCTCCTGGTTCCACCAGGGCTGTTTGGGATTGCCCCGTGGGTGGAGGGATTGACGGAAGATACGACCGTCAACTCCAATGCCGCGGTCAGTGTGTCCGCAGCCCTATCCATATCGAAGCTGGTGGCGATGGTCGGCGGGGTCACGGGTAGGCACTCACGTAATCTCCCCCTAAAACTGGTCCAATTTGACCCCTTCCTATTGACCGGAAGGGTCTCCCTATGCGAAGGTTCTGCAATGTCAATGTTAAAGGAAATGTATCTATGGTCGGAAAAGGAGCACTCCCGAGATACATAACAATCCCTAAGCCAGTCAGAGAAGTCTGAGCTGATCAAAGTGATGTCCAACACTTCCCATCTATTCGCAGTAAGAAAAGTTGGTTCGTCACCCCGATTGGCTATAGCTAACTTATTATTAATAATAAAGTCAAAAAGGCACTTCACGTTCGTTGATACCGGAACTTCCCCATATCGTATGCTGGGAATTGGCGTCCATTCCGATAATTACCGGAATCCCTCGTAGTTGCGCATCTGCCACCAGTCGGCCAATGGCTTCTTGAGCGGATCAGAGCCCATGGTCGTGCACAAAATAGGATGTTGAGATGCAGATGGCCTTCCATTTTAATTCGAGAACCATAGTGACGGTGTCCCTGTCGCTGTACCTAGGAAGAAGAAAAGCATTAATATTAACCTTTATCGTTACACAAGCCTAGGCACACCTTTATCCTGGACGAACATGGTGCGATAGCCGCTGGCGTTAAGTCCACAAACCCTGCTGCCAACGACAAAGGGTTCTTGGACTAGTACTGGCTCTACGTCATTCGTTGCTAGACGGAGGAGTAGAGCGGCAGAAGCAGTTTTAGAGTACTGAAGATTAATCTGTAGGACTCTCAACATCGGCGTGAGAATCTATCATTGTCACATCGACATCCTCTTCGTCCGATAACGAAGAGGTTACACCCGCTTCAGCAACCAATTCCGAGTTGGATAGTTTTCCTGTCGAGGAGTGACTCAGAGATAGGGTCAGAAGGGGTGGGGTCCGACTGGACGTGATCCGATAGGGTGGATCCAGCTCTTATGGAGACAGGTGCTCAGAGACAGACCGGATACTAATCGGGAGACCTCTCAACCGAACCGAGACTAACGGCGACGGACAAGGAACGTACTTTGAGGCCTGCCATTGTTTTAACGGGACGGGATCCTTGTGCTACCGTGCATGCGCAACTAGATCCAGGAAGCTACAACCACCTGCTCGGGGTAGCCAGTTCAAAATGAAAGGATTTGAAAATATAAGTGATCCGACAATTCGAAAAGATCCAACAGAACATCGATCAGAAACAGAGTCTTCCCACGATATTAGGGTAACCTTTAGTCATGCCTTCCAGCCCACTCTGGGTCCCAGTCTACACTTAAGCCCCCATATCGTGGAAAAATTGGGGGTAAGGTAACATAACTGTAGACAATAATGAAAGACACTTGCGTCGTAAGTTTTAAAAACTCAACGATAACCGTGAGAAAACTTACAAAAAATTTTAAGCTCCTCCACCAAAAGTAATGCCAGCAATAGCTCAACCAATACCAATAGAAGGATGCCGAACTAGACTCCTATTGCTAGAATTATTCAATGAGCTACATATCAACAACACAATAGAAATCTCGTCTATACATAATTAGCCATTTCAACCCTTCAGTCAGGATTACGGCCTAGCAGTTCACATCACTCCTGTTGTGTGTGTTTATTTTATACATGAGTGGATTCCGAGAGATAGATTTTTGAGAAACTTTTCATAGCAATTTTATTTTGCTCTCAGAGTTTTTGCCAGATATCTGCTGAGAGGAAGTCGTTAAAGAAATATTATTAATGTCTGGCCTGGGGTTTGAATCGTGGACTTGAATCTAATAAGCCAATACACTACCTACTAGACTACCGCGACTTCAATCCGATAAAAAGAGTTTCTATGGGAATGGCTCTCATTGTATTAATCATTTTGTTAATAAAAATATAAGTGCTACCATAAGAAAACCTATACCGCGGAAGCCAGCCATCACCCCTATTGAATCCCCAGCATCAACAGTAAGAAACTTCCAAGGAGGAGGAACGCAGTCAATATTTAAAACTACAAAAAAGAATATGTTATTAGTTTTATGAGTATTATAAAAATGGAAATGGTGTAACATCGATTAACATTTAAAATCATAAACAAAAGCTACAAAATCAAAAACAACGGACTTGTTTACATTATTAACAAATAAACAAAAATATAGCAACAGCATCAGTATAACGAAAAAGGGATAAATGAGTAAGCCAACAAGCAACAACAACACCGCAATAACTAATGTGAATAAGATACACAAACAACAAACAAGTAAACAAGAACAAATGTAAACAACATGTTTACATTTTTAGAATTCTCGAGAAGACAAAGACCCGAGCTTTCGCTTACTAGAACATTAATCAGACTGTTTACGACGCTATATAAAAGGCAAGGCAAAGCAGGCAAGAGTCGGAGTAGAAGTTCAAGCAGTCTTGTGTGAACACGCGTTGCGTGTGAAGAAAGCAATCGTGGTTTCAAGATCTCCGTTACAAAGATCTATAGAGCAATTGTCTCATAGTTGTTATTACTTATCGCTAAGGGCATAAATAGAGGAATAATAATCAATTGTTGTTGTTAGAACAAGTTGTGAACAATGGCACGCAAAATTGTGCAACTAATAGAGGTTTTAATTAAAGCTGAACACAAATTTATTTTTATTTTTATTGCAATCTACGAACTCATATTTCAAACGTTTTTAAAAGATAAAAACGTAACAATATTTTTAAACATTATAAAACGTATATATGTATTTGTAACAACAAGTATTTTTGATTTTAATTCACAATTTGATTTAATATAATAAATAAATGTAAAATTCACAAATGTAATATGTAATAATTTACAATTTTTATGTTTTTATAATATTTTCTGTAGAGCACTCGCGTAGGGATTGTTGAGTTGTTCGATGTCGATAATCAACTAGGATCTAAACAATTATTTTGGAATTTTTTTATCTTGGGCCGGAGGTGGGAAACTTCGAAAGACACTTTTGTTCCAACAAAAGAGTGCACGATCCACCATCACTGGTGCCTACGTACTAAACCCACCCAATTCATACTTCAACCACTCTTCCCCCGCGGGACTGCCGTAAGGTATTACTTCGCAGAGGGCTGGTTAGCCTTAAAGCTTTATCGTACTAATTCAAATTTCGTCTTCGTTCCTCCAACCTTCGGAGTTCCAGCATAACTTCAGCCATTCTCTGGTCGAATTGGCTCCATAGAATCCTTGAATTCAACATCTTTTCCGTAAGCCGTCTTGGTCCAAAACCCGTTTCCCCGGGCCATCTAAATCTAGGGCAGCATATTAGAATATGCTATGCATCCTCCTTCTCATCAACACAGTTTGGGCATATAGGGGACGTATCATATCCAAATCTGTGCAGGTACTTCCTGAAGCATCCGTGACCAGTTAAGAACTGGATAACGTAGTAGTTTAGGTCACAATGTTTGTTCTCCACCCAAGGGGTTATATCAGGGACAAGGCGAAATATCCATCTTCGCTTTAAACTATTCTCCCATCGTGACTGCAAATTGTGTATGGAAGTCCTTCGTTCCTCCGCTTTTATAGCTGCTATTTGTCCTGGATGCTCGAGACGGCGAAGTATATCCGCCTCATCTCATCTGCCAATATGCCTCACAGTTTCCTCCTAGTCGTCCCCACGGAGAGTGCTTCCGACCATATTGGACAAGCATACAACATTATCGAGGTTACAAACCCCGATATTATTCTCCTCTTAAATTCTCCTCCAATATTTGGCATCATCCTCATCAGTGCTCCCTTGGTTACAAATGCGTTTTCCCCGATGAATTTCACATACTGCTTGAAGGTAAACTTGTCGTCGATAATCACTAATAAGTATTTTATGGCCCTCTTCGATTCGATTTTAGTGTCTCCAACGGCCACTTCCATCTTCTCCACTATTTTCAGGCCACTTATCAAGACGGCCTCCGTTTTATGTGCAGCAAGTGTTAAACATGCCTCATCAAGCCATGCTCCGACTTTTCTAATCGGTATGTTCTTCTTCTTCTCCATTTCCTTTACCGTCTTAGCGACCGAGACTATGGCAATGTCATCTGTAATCGTAGTTCCGTTTCGCATTTCCAGTCGAAGTACACCATCGTACATGATGTTCCACAGTAGTGGGTCAAGTACAGAGCCCTGCTGGGCACCCGCCGTCACTACGTATTCCTTTTCTCCATCATCCGTTAGGTATATTATCTTCCTGTCCTGAAGTAGTCATTCAGAATCTCCACTAAGTATTGGCGGTGTAGCCATATTAAAAAGGGCTCTCATAATCCGGCCCCAATTCGCCGAGTTAAACGCGTTCCTAACGTCAAGTGTGACAACCGCGCAGTATTCCTTGGAGTCAAATCTCCATCTTTCGCCTTCTAATACGTCCTTTGCAATGTCGACCGCTCTCTTTATCGCGTCAACAGTGGTGCATTTCTTCCTAAATCCGAGAGAGTTATTCTCGCCTCGACATGTGTCAGCAGTCGATTGTATACTATCCTCTTCATTATTTCTCCCATCAAGTAGGCAGATGGGATGATACGTCGATGGTTCACCTGGATGTTTGCCAGGTTTTGGAATGAGAACCAACCTATGGCTGATTGCTACCTTAAGCGCCAGGTTTGGGATTCCATCTGGTCCTGGTATTTTCGTATCTCCTATTCTAGCGCACGCAGGAAGTACCACCTTTCCTGCCACCTCGAGTATGGTATGAGTGTAGGGCTGGCCCTGTGAAAATAATGTACCCATAATCTCCCGTAGCAAAATAGGACAGCATAGTTTAGACTGATCCCGAGCTCCAATTTTCCTGCAGACGACGCGATACGCCCTCCCGAAAGGATTGATATTATCTTCCTGACATATCCGCTAAAAGGATTGTTTCTTGCTCTTTTTATGGCCTTTCTAAGTCGATGCCTTAGATCCTCGTATGCAGCCCGATCGGCTTCCCATGTCGGGCTTCCTCTCGTTCGCTGAGAACGTATTCTCGCCGCAGATTTCGTATCTCGTTATTCCACCAGCAGCACCGGGAACGTCCCCAACATACAGTCCTCCTAGGCATAACAGAATCACACGCAGAGTTAAGCACTTCATATACGCCTCTCGTCATTTCCTCCACCATGCTGCCAGTCGTATGAAAAGACGACAGCATTAATTTAAATGTCTCCTCGAAGAAGAATTCCTTCCATTTAGGTCCTGTAAACTGCGGCAATCCGTCTCCTCTAGTGTTGCGCCCTGTAAGCATCATTACGATTGCCTGATGGTATAGATGGATTATGGTGATGTTGATGTGTGTTGGGAATGTTATTATTATTATGTTTTTAGGGATCCTTCAAGGGCGGCAACCTGCGAATGAAGACAAATTAGTTTTAATTGTTCAAACTAAAAAAGGAGTTGAGTAATAAATGTTTCATTCAAGATACCGGGGTCTTCCCATGGGTCCAAACATTAATTTCGACCTCTAAATTGGCCATAACTCTCCGCAGGTGGAATCTGAAATAAATCTTTTAGTGAGTAATAATAGTTGCTAGTGGTCTGAATAAGAATTTGAGTAGGTAAGGAGTGTTTGGGTGAGTAGTGGGTGATTCTTGAGGGTGAGGAAATTTGGTCTTTTCAGACTATAATCTACGTTGAAATATTGTGTCTGGGTAGTTTTGAGTCTATTGAGTATTCGCCAATAGATCACGATCAAAGTTATAGTCTCGGCAACCTGATCGATGCAACTCTTGTCTTAGTGTCTCAGCGATGAGTAGGGTTACGAACATACGTTGGTTTATGGATATAATTCGTGCGGATAAATTCGCAGTGTATGCCTTATCAGAAACATCTGAAAAATCATGAAACTCAATTCTTGCTGAACGCGGTTTAATTGAAATTGCCCGTACATTTTAGAAATGTCGGCATTAAAAAACAATATTTTAAAAGCGCCTTCTCAAGATTGAAAACCACCAAAACATGTTGTAAGGTGGGACCAATTTGTAGGGTATCATTCAAGCCGTTGCCGTTCGAAGTTTTTCTTGATGCATTAAAAACAATTCTAAGTTTTGTCGCAACACGATCGGGTTTAACAACAGCTTGATGGGGTAAATAATAATGGGTCTTTGAAGAAGTGTTAGGGTTATAGATTATTATTCTTGAAGCGTGTTATCATATTCAAGTCTCAACTCGGGTTTCTGAGGTAAATTCTACTAATTTCGTAAGTATTGAGCCATTGCTATGTGACGAGACTTTCCTAACTCAATTTGAGGGTATCGAAATGGAAGTTACTTGATAACGGCCATTGGGTAAACGACGGGTAGTTGTCGTGTAAATTTTCTCACAAGTATAATTATTCTCAGATTAAATGCGTTCTTGTGGAATTTCTTCAATTTCTCAAAATTTGGTAAAAATTTATCAAGCTTGACAGAATTGTAGTAAGAAGATATTCCTCGGGTAGGGTGAAAATCTTATACTGGTCCGGTTAAAATCCAACCAAACTCAGTTTCTTGAGCTATTAATGTGTCAAAAATATCTTTCTTAACACTAGCTCTGATAATTTGTGCTACCATTTATAATATCAATAGGGCGGCTTCATAAAATTTAGGATTACCTAATGGGATCCAATTTTTTTATGAAAATATGGTTTAAATTTTGAGCGGGTAAATTTCGGGTGAGTGTTTTGACTGTAATAGTTTGAATATTCAGTGAAAAATCCTTTTTCGTGTTTGAACTAAGATGTATATCACACATCTTGTTCGAACATGCTGAAACAACCTCATTTAAACCTGAGATCTTGGCAACTATGGGTAGGGTGGGTAAGTGTAATTTGTACCTTATCTTATCAGAAATGAATGAAAAATCTGAAGCTGGACCAATAAGCACTTCAGCAGGGAATTTTTCAACGTGTATTATAATATTCAAAGCATCTGTGCCTAATAATTTTCTAATTTCTCTGTCATCTAATTGGGTTTTGTTTGATGGGGCTTGGGTAGAGAAAGACTGTATTGCATTTGGGGGTTAGTGTTTAGGTGTAAGGTTTGTGTTGTAAGGTGTTATGTCTGCCGCCACAGTATCTGCATGTAAATGTACTTTCTAATGGCTAGACAATTGTAACATATATAATTCTTTCTTACGAATTCAATTCTTTTAATTACTCCCAGTTAAATAAATGATGAGCATTCCCTCAAAGTGTAGTTATTTTTGCACTGTTTGCACAGTGAACCATCGAGTTTTTCTGGATTTTTGGGTTATTATGGGTATTTTGGTGGGTTTGAGTTGTATTCGAGGGTTTGCTTTGGAATTGAATTTTTCCTGTGGTTCGGGTACCTTTCTTATTGTTTTATGCCACATTGTGGAACGTTTTTAGCCTTCTGTCAAATTGATTCTTGATGTCCTGGAGGAATTTTGGTTTTGGGTGGGTGTTCCAGTTAGGGTTAGGGTTACTTATATGGGTTACAAATTCTTTTCGGGATTCCTTGGGTAATTTCGTTAAACAGAGATGTACAATGATAGGATCTTAGTTGTCCGTATCTATCTCCAGTGTATTTAAGTTTGCAATACAGCAACTTATCTTTCTCTGAAGTTCCTTATTGAAATACTGCACATAGTGTTCACCGCTGGTAAATTTAGAAGGGTTTGTGCATTAATTTGGATCTTTCTATTTTCATATTGATTTACCAGTTGGGTTCAGGCAATAAGCCTTCATTAGTTAAGGGTGCGTTGTCGACTTTTTCTTTAGCCCCGCTGCTAGTCTTATTCTTAAGGTAAAAAAGTTTTCTACTCCACTTAGGTGGGTATTACTGCCTTAAATAGCCTTGAATAGGTATCTGAAAGGGGCCCAAGACTTGAAGTCCCCACTAAATGTTTGCATATCGCAAGGGGGTACGTTTAATCCAATTGAGTGGATGGGTTGTGTGGGTTCGGGTTGGGTAAGGGTAGAATTTTTGGGTTGGGTTAAGTGTTCTATGAACTCAACTAAGGAAGTTATAGATGTCCTACAGAATTTTTTGTGCAGATCTCACATTGCTGGAAAGGCCATTAAAATGTATTGGATTGGCTATTTCAGGGTCAATGAGTTGTGGCGACTCTCGGATTTGTTTGAATTTTTCATCAATACTCGACCACAACTTTTCCAATTCACGCTTCATGAATTTCAATGATTGAGAATTCTCTCGACTAGACTTGTAGTATTCTTCAAAGACACTTAAGTCCTGTTGGATATAACGCATAATATCTGCGGCTGAAGTAAATTTAATACGCAGAGAATTGGAAGAAAGTTAGTAAATTTCGATGGTGAATCGATTTCACCCACGGTAAATCTAAATTTGGTTTAAAAATTATTTATTTCATATTTAAAATATATCTAATTAGCAGACAAAATTGCCTTTGGGTATTCTTTGTATTTTTATGACACCACAAGAAGAGAACGGCAATTTTTGTTGCTCACAATGTTTCGAAAATATTATCGAAAAAATGGTGGGTGATTTATATAAGATATTTCTTATTGTGAGTTTATTACAAATTTTAAAAATAAGAAATGTAAATTGAAAATTTTCAACGTACTTTGTCTGCTGAGGGTAGGGTTCAAACCAATTTTTCCCAATTCCTCTTTGTGGGTAATCGGTGTAATTTGTTGTGTTTGTGTATAATGTTAGTAGGTTATTTATTAGTATTCACTTATGATATTTGTAATTGTTACTGATTTATTGTTAGTGAACTGTAAAGTAATTGCTTGTGCACTTTATATTTTTTTATTTTTATCACTATATGTATTTTGTTTTTTTCTTCTTCTTGTTTGTTGTTGTTTTTTTAGGCTGATATTTGTTGGTATCTTTTTGTTTACTTGTTTATCATATCTTTTACGTTCATAATTTGTGAACAAGTTCATTTTCTTTGTTTTTGTAACATTATCTAGATTTTTTCATTTTCGTAACACTATTTTATTTTATCCATCTCAATCGGTATTCAACCATAAACATGTTGTATACTACTCTCGATCCAGTATGTTGATCCTAAACTTGCGATTTAGAGAAATCTACGTGAAGCAGCATTATATGAACCACTCAATTCCTTTACTAATGATCTGTTTTCTTAAGTATAGGTGATGTAACTTTAGGATTAATTCTAATCACAGACAATAAATTAAAAAAAAATTTTGTACAAGGTCTGCTAACTATATAATTTTGTGAATGTTCTAACCAGAAAAATCAAATTTTTTGACCTGATTTTGGACCGATAATTTTCGGTGCTCAAGAGTGGCCTCAATTTTATTTAGCCTTATCACAATCGCAACGACATATAATTCTGTGGGTGTAGCCTTTCTAAAAAGTTTACGTTTATCTAATTTTTACATATTATTTTTATTCACTTGAGAGGAGGAATTTTATATCGTTCGGACATGATAAAGTTTGCCACATTGGTCTTTTACCAAATCTATTACAGTTGTCAAAAGAAACTCAGATTCAACTGCCTAATTACTAAAGCAGTTTTAGTTGAATGTGATTGCTACCCATTGCGGTATTGTAAAGTGCATTTCATAATTATATATATATATATATATATATAGGCAGCTATAATTATGAAAAGCACTTTATGGTCCTTTTTGAACATAATCTCTCTGTTGTCTTATTAATTCGCTTATTTTTGTAATAACGTTGATTATTTGCAGGCTTTATGTCTATTGGAAACAATGTTCATTCATTAATCTCAAAATTCTGGCCGAGTCTCATGAACATTAATCTAATTAACTTTTTGCCTTTTTGCAATTGTTTGTGAAATATGTTTCGCTCCCTGTTTCTTTTAATAAAACATATCTACCAAAATCTACCAAAATAGTTTCAAAATCCCTGATATTGTCCATGCTAGCAACTGCTGAGGTAAAGTCCAAAGTTTATCATGCATCTCTTTACTTTTGCCTTTTGAGTTCTTTTAAAAATCGATATAAGTTTGATAACTAATTTTGCTTTCTTTTGTTTTTTGGGACTATCGTTCAAATTGGAAGCAAGAACAGAACTTTTGGCGTTGCTTAAGGCTTTGGAGAGTTAACATATGATATTGCAAATTCCAAAAAATTCTTTTGAATTTAAAAATTTTTCACCAATTTATTGCTTGCTGACGAGAACGGAAAGGTTACAACCTCGTAGATGTGATCTATTTATTAATGATTTTAATTTCATGATGTACTGCGGAAATAGGTTGATGACGATTCAGGATTTGGTTGGTGATAGCTTGTTAGTTCAGAAATAGATGTAGAGTTTTTATTTTGGCTTTTCGATTTAGATTACTAGAACTTGCTAATATTAAGTTTTGTAGATAAAAGAAAAAAATACGAATGAAAGAGACCGAGTAAATAAAACGAATAGAATGATTTGATTGATGATGATACGATTGATGATGATATGATTGATGATACGTCAATTTATGTTAATAGTTGGTCTGTGACTAAACATACGAATTCACATCCACACAAGGAACAGAACTTTAATAAGTTAACTTCATGTTCTGTGAAAAATTCTCATAGTGGTATCTTATAATACCGCAAACATAGGTGATTTTACTTACACCCTCAATCTCTATACCTCTTAGATCCAGTGGGTTTATTATTGTCGTGGCTATTCCAAGCGGCTTCTTTTGGCAGATATTTATTTTCAGTCCGCTTCATTTGACATACTTTTCGGAGGACGTGAGTTATTTGACAAATGTCGTCTCCGTACCCAAATCATGCTACCGTTAGTTTAGTTGCCTATTGGTATGCGATAAAAGAAACTTGGGTTTGTTTAAAGAACCAATATGCAAGGTCCACGTGGATTACATGGTAATCCTACCAGTTCCACTTGGATCACTTTAGGAATGCACTATAAAAGTGAACCTTAAGTAAACAACAAAAAAACATATTTTCAACTAGTGGACTAGCCAAAAACGATCCTCCAGTGTAGGATGTAGCTGCTTAGTCAAAAAGGCGAAACTAGCGAAAGGACTCCATAAGTAACATCAACCACAACCCAACAAATTCAACAAGCGCTGGTAAACAGCACACTTAGAATTTTTTTATAAATTATGTCGACAGTGGGTTTAAAGACAAACGAGAGGAAGAAAGTTGAACAAAACAATTATAAAAATAAAACTTATACGCATATAATTTACTTATTTTAAGCATCTTATTTAATTCTTTTGGTTAAAATAACATAAATTACGTTATAGCATTATTTAGTCAGACTTACTTTAAAGAGAATTTTTTTATAATTCGATAAATTTAGGGTTTCATCGCTAAAAGCATCCCGCTAAAAGATTTAACTTAATATTAGTACTATATTGAAAGTAATAATAAGATTTACAACACATAGGTGTGATGAAAAACTAATATATAAATAAATCAGCATCCATAAAATAATAATAAAAAGCTGAACATATACATGTCGATTAATAATACTGACATCGGAAAATTTTATAAACTAAAGATTACTCTGGTACGTTGTTGGATTAAATGTGGAGAATCTATAATGATAAATTTAAAATAAATGATCTGTTTACAATTGGAAGCTTTAATTTTTTCCAGGGCTCGAAGAAGTGGCTGGTAAACACAACATTTAAAATTTACAAGTGGCGCCTAAAGAGAAAATTTTCGAATTTATCTCTACAAATAATTTTAAGAAAGTGTGCAACGAAAAATTGTATAAAATTACAGTAGCGATTGTCAATGATAATAAGAATGCCAAAGCAATTTTTAATACAATGCTAAAATATCACGATGATATTTGGAATACAATGTGGCATCGAACGATTCTGAAAATAAAATGACAGATTTTTTGAAAAACTTTTCATGGCAATTTTATTTACTCTCAGAGTTTTTGCCAGAAATCTGCTGAGAGGAAGTCGCCGAAAAAATATTTTTTTCATATTTCGTTTTTGATGTCTGACCGGGGTTCGAATCCTCGCCGCACTACCTACTAGACTACGGCGACTTCCAAGGTCCCTCTCTGGAAATAAATATACGTATACAATTACATTTATTTATTAATTTTTTTTAATTAAAATAATTTTTTGACTTGAATCATAAAATAATGTCCATAAAACATCTAGTTATTATGTATGTTCTTGTTAAAATAGTGGTGTGGCATGCTCCGTTGTTAACGCCGACACAGTGTGGTGTGGGTTGATTATTGTAATTGCTTAGTTAAATTGATTGCAGGTGTCATATGTCACCAAATATACTTCAGATTAGCAGTAACCACCTACTTGTAGCTGTCTCAAGTATAAATGAACCCATGCATACAAACGTGTAAAATGTATTGTATTACGGGTGTGAGTATACAAGTTACTCAACAAAGTTAAAGACCCTATAAATAATTTTAAGCTTATTGTTGTCAAAATGCAAGATCAGCGTCTGTAGTAAATCATTTGATTAGCAATAATAATTAGCACGTCAATAAACTGATTGTTTGGCAATAATAATAATCACGCCACCTTTAATGATGCGTTTAATGTAAATTAATCTGGTATAAATTAAGTGAATTGTTAATTCTTAAGTCTTTCTCTAATGTTAACTTGGTAAATAAAGTCATTAAACCCAAAAAAATAACTAAAAAATATTTTTTTTAGAATTTGCAATAAGCAAATTCTTAACTGGCGCCTGAGCAGTTTTGCGAGAGTTCTTTTCGGAAATAAGGCTTAGTAACATAAGTGAACGGGCGGTATTACGTGTCAGCCTTTCTGAAGGCTCTAATAAATAACAAATTCGTAAAGGATATAAATAGAAAGTCCATAAAGGATGTATAATCAGTGAAAGTAAAAAACTATAAAATCTGTGAAATATCAAAGGAAAATTTTTGAATTTTGTTAAGTAAGGAAAAAAACTTTCAAGAGAAAAAAATCAAAAGAGGATAATATCTACAAACTACAAAAGACATATAAAATCCTGCAAGAACATAACATCGGATTGCGTGTGAAGACAGAATTGAAGAATCCAGCCACGACAAAGATGAAATTAAGGTAGATTATTAAATTATTAAAGATTTTTATTGAAGATTATTAAATTTATTATTAAAAATAAATTGTATTATAAAGAAAAAAAAGATACAATATTGTAAAGCCTAGTATAGCAGTGAAAACAATATATAAACAAATTCTAAATAAAATAAATAATAGATTAGAGCTGCGATTCCTATGGGACCCTTCAGATGTACATAAAAGGTAAAAAATAAAAATCAAAAATTAAGTGAACAATTTTCAATTTTTTGTAAAACAAGTATTTCCGATTGAATTAAACTTTTTTGATAAAAGTGGCAAAACCCTAAAAATTTAATTAGACCTTGTGTTAACACAGATGATGTACCTAGAGGTACAGCAAATGCTCAGTTGACCATAGAGGACTTAACCTCTGTAATATCAATGGTAGCGTTAGACGTATTTAATAATCAAGGACCACAGATTGGACAGGCAATATTACACCCCAATGCTAACCTAAACAATGTATCGGACCAAATAATAGAAGGCAGACATAGAGGAAATCTAGGTGACTTGGACATAATACTAGACGTAGTTAAGTGCCTCAAGGGCACTTGTCTACCTGGTGAATTTAGTTCTTGGAAAAAGAGCGTCGACAGAATATTAGCTATTTATGAACCGCTAAAAGGAACTCCTAAATACCACGGTATTCTTAGTGTAATACGAAATAAGGTAGTAGGGAATACGGACACACCACTCGACTGGCCATCTATGGCGAGATGCCTCCCACTTCACTACGCGGATAAACGAGATTAAGCAACATTAGAGTACCAAATGACAACTATTGTATAGGGGAATAGATCAATTCAAGAATATTATTATATTATATTAACAGGTGTACACGTATTTGTCACTTATGTTGAACAAATTAGGAAGCATGGATATGAGTAACGAATCTCTACATATGCTTACAAAGTTGTACAGAAATAAAGCCTTATACACATTTATCAGAGGGCTAAATGGAGATTTACCTAAAACTTTTGGGAGTAAAAGAACCAGCAGATCTTCCACAAGCATTACATCTTTGCTTAAAATTGGAAAATCAAAATGTACGCGCATCGCATGCGTATAATTCAATGAAATTTCAATCTACATTTAAAGAGAACACAGTATAGGCAGGATGCCCTTTCTATCCTGAAATTGCGCACATTCCGCAAGCAAACCAACCGAAACAATTTTTTATTCATCGGGAACAATATAATACAAATCCCCGCGGCCACCTAAGCCACAAGCACGACCAGAACCAATGGATGTGGATACAAGTATGCCTGAATTATTAAAAAGAAAACGTATACCCAATGAAAACACATTTTTTCTAGATCAATCATAGAGGATATAAAAATTAGTAAGTACAAGTCTACCTAGTGCCCTCTTTGGAAACATTTGACGGTATTTTAGGGAAATGTGAGCTGTCATTTACACAAATGAAAATCTTCTGATATTGAAACAAAAATTTCAAAGTTTGTCTTAAGCAACTTCCCACACAGTGCGTAAATGCCATAAATATTACAGAAGAAAATTTATCAGCAACACAAAAAAAATGGAATGGAAAAATTGTAAACGCGTATTGTAAGCTTTTTTCGGAACCTGATTAAAAACTTGTTGTATACAACTAAGGTTGCTGGTAGGACTACAACAAATTCGCATGTTTAAAAGATGGTATTATAAAACGATCTAGATCACCTTTTAATTCTTCAGTTCGGATAGTCCCGAAGAAATCGGACTTAGCTGGAAATAAACAATGTAGAATGGTCATAGACTATAGGAAGTTAATAACAATAGCAGACCGATACCCTATTCCAGAAATTTCAGAGGTTATCTCTCGACTGGGCAATAGTCGATTCTTTTCCGTTCTCGACTTAAAAAGTGGTTTTTATTAGATTCCACTGAAAAATTCGATACTGAGAAGTAGTTTTTGGCAGGAGAGTGAGTAGTGACTAAAGGTTACTTGATAGGTAGGAAGCAATGGAAAAGCTCTCAAAAAACAAATTAATGACCTTGCATACCACAATAAAATTAGAATTACTGCAAAATAACATATATAGGGAGAAAAAATATTTATCAAAATTAATAAAAGGTTAGGGAATAAACTAACGGCTGGGTTTAAAAAGGAAATAGTGGCTCAAAATTATAACACAACAGTAAAAATCAAGTCAGGCAAAATTGCCCATAAGAATAACACAAAGCAATCTTGAAGAAATCCATATAAACCCTTAACATTTTCTTTAATATCTCTTGTTACAGAACAGAAGATGATAATATTCACAATTTTGACGTGGATACTGGCAGTTACTGCTCAACATATCGTCATACAGGACCTAAAAAACAAAAAGGGTTATATACCATTTAAGACAGGAGAACTGAAAATAATCAGTCACTACAATAAAATTCTTCACTTTATCAACTTGACTGCGTATGAAGAGACAATATGTATTATTTCCGACAATATCAACAATATCCTTTGAGGACAAGCAACTCCTGGACACAGTAAACAAAAATTTTATTTTACTTAATGCAAGAATAAATATCTTAGACATCTACTCTAAATCAAAACAAGGACTACTCAACATCTTGGGGAAATAAAAAAATTACGTTGCGGGTTCTATGGACAGCGAAGATGAACGGGAAATACGAAACGCAATAAGCGATATACATAGCAATGAGAGAATTACATATACAGGGCTCAGCAATTTGACGCATATATATAACTTCATGGCTGAACAAATCAGAAAGATTACGGAACATATAAACAAGCAACAAGCTTCGGTCAGTAGATACATTAATGAGTTTAAAAAGTAACGGAAAATCGAATCAAGGCATTGGAGGACAAAGTTCAATTTATCCAACAGGCGTACAGTGCGAACAACGACATATCACTTTTGAATGACCATATAAATGACATAGGACAAATTATTGTTTCCTCTAAACTAGGTGTTATGCCCACCGATATTTTGACACAAAAATAAGTTAATTTGATCATCGAGTATGACAATTATACGAAAACGAAAGTTGTAGTACTTAACACTTCTTATTCCCCAATTTTCCAGAAACGCATTAATAAAAAAAATCCAGCTTTTGCCAAATATCTTAAATAAATCCATAATTTTGAGTACATCGGAAATACTAGTTAATAGTTTTGATAATATTTACGACATTCATATGAAGGAAGATTTAGAAATAAATCTAATCGCCTTGGACAGTAAATGTATTAAAAATACTTTACAGTTTAAGGCAGCGCAATGCGACCAAGAAATTTCAGAAAAACCTCAAGTAGTGGAAATTGTTGAAGGAATTGTTGTATTTAAAAATTTTGAAGGAAATATAACCCATGATTGTGATAAATTTAAAACAAAAAACAGAAAGGTACATTCTTAATAATGTTTGAAAATTGTAAGATTATTGTATTAAATAAAAATTATGCAAATGTTATTTTAAAAATGCATCAAACACTAATTTTGCCAAATTTGATAACAAAAATTAAAGAAAATAAAAATATGATGCAACTAGTTCTGAAAATTGAAAATTTGTATTTAAAGTAAATGCAAAGACGTGCATGTAATTAGCTTAAGTTCAGGTATATCGATTGTATTTTCCATTATTATTATAACAATATAAAAAAATATAAAAAATTATGTTTCTCACCCGAACCAAAATTAACCACAGAATATGTTCCAAATACAAAAAGCGGACCATTTCTCCAAATTTCAACATTAAAATAGTAACACCAATTGAGGACAATCGATTTAAGACGAGGAGAGTTAACTCTAACAAAGTTAACGAACCCTATAAATAATTTTAAGCTTATGGTTGTCAAAATGCAAGATCAGTGTCTGTAATAAATCGTTTGAATAGCAATAATAATTAGAACGTCAATAAACTGATTGTTTGGAAATAATAATAATCACGCCACCTTTAATGACACATTTAATATAAATTAAGCTATTAAGTAATTCTTTAATATTAACTTGGTCATTAGACCCCAGAAAAATAACTAAAAAATAGTTAATAATAATAACTAGTAATAATAATAATAACTAATAATGACTAGCTCTTCGATATCTCTTCTTATTTGTTATGCTTCAGTTTATTAGGTCTTCCTTGCTACATTCAACCATGGAACTTAATTATTTTATTTTACTTTAGAAAATCTTCCGTCTTGTGATCGGAATATATATATTTTTTCCCCTTTAAAAAATAAAAAAATGAATTTTTAAAAATCGGATTATGTACTGTAACCATCACAAAACTACTATTACAAACAAAGATTTCTAATTTCTAAATAAATTTGTATAGTAAGTAAATAGTTGATATTAACTGCAATCACATAGAGACTTCTGGTATACTACATATTTTTCCATAAAACCTTCCATTATAATTTTCAAAATTTTTTATTAAAATATATCTGATTTTTCCTATAAAAAAGTTATAGCTAGATGATGACATTGGTCCTGTTATTATTTAAGCATATGATAGAATGCAAATTAACGGTATCGTGAAGAAATATTTACAATATTTTAAACAATATTTTCTACTGTTTGTTTCTATAAGACAAACGATTTAAAAATTGTATTAAGTATTTAAGCGATTCGAGTGTTTTTGATCCACAGTTTAGATTGTCAGACAATACCTGCCTTACAAAAACCGTGTACTAAAATGTTAGAATTTTTATATTTAAATACTTAGACCTTTAATAAAGTTCCATATATATTAAAATTATTTTATATATTATGTACTCTGTTTATTATTAACAAATTGTATAAAATCATCTCTATATAATACATTTTCATCCACCCTATCCCCATGTTCTTCAACTTGGTATGTTTTAGTCCATTTCCACAAAAGTCGTCTTATAAAACTGTTTCGAAACGATGCGTATAATATACTGTGTACGTGAGGTGGCATGCTGTTCTTATAGTAGGATACATTTTCTTCCTTATATATATAGTAAAGCATATTCTGCGATTTCGACATTTTTGATATAAAACAATGGCATATTTCACAAAATAAAAGTAACCCACCAGGAACAAAAAATTTCGTTTCAGAGTTATTGAGTGATATGCCTAATCTCGACGAGTTATCTTTTAAGGTATAATGTCTCATCATATTAAAAAACTCTTGAATTTGTTCCAATTTAAAAAGCGTTTTACTGCGCAACATTAAAACATTTCCCTCTCTATATGGCTTATTCATACTTTTCGCAAACTTTTCACACATAGATTTTCGTTCGGTTAATCGCAGTCTCCGCACATCTTTTCCTCCTAAAATTATCGCGTCAATTATATGCAAACTACATATTTTTGTCTGAGTGCGGCCTTCTCCACTATGTTCAAAAACAATTTCTCCAAAAAAAAGTGACTTCGGAGAAATTTCAAATAAATGTTCTACAGGTTCCCACTTTTTTGCATCTGTGTATCGAAGTAATTTTCCCCTCGAAGTGCATATAAAAAAACTGCATGCATTTGAACTGGTCTCCCCTCGTCCAATTGGAACAAAATACCAGTCATAAGTGCTTTCTATATTATTATATAACATTTGAGTTGATACTAACTCAGTTGGCGCAGAATTAAACCAAACTTTGTCTTCATACCAGTTGGTAAGAAATTCTTGAAGATATTTCTCTATGGATTTATTTTCTGGCGCCTGCCTTAATTTATCAGGCAAAACCCAAAGCTCTAAACATTTCCTTCGATATTCGGATTGCCTTGTTTCTTTCAGCTGAGAGTTACTGCAAAAAGCCGCTATTTTTCTTAGTCCTATAATTTGATTTCGACCAATTGTATTATTTGATTGTTTGATATAGTTAAAAAATTCCTCATCTTGCATTAAAAGGTTCATATCAACTATTTCGGTTATATCTTTCTCACTTCCCTTATTTAAATAGTTATTTACAAAATTTAGGTAAGTACAAATCGTCCTTGTATCACTCTTTTTCCATTTACATATTAGATATCTCTCAGAGTTTGCGGGACGACTGCTATTTGGTTTAATTATAGCTACTTCTTGAAAGCACTGATACATTAGGTATATTAGGCCTACACTAAAAGGTGTAAAAACATCAAATAATTTACAAAGAAAACTTCCATTATTTCGCAGAATTTTAAGGGCTGTAAGACATTGACATAAATATAGCTGTTTTGATAATATCTCTTGAATATTTTCTTGGCCTTCAACAGAAAATCCTCCATCGGCCATAACAAAATGAACGCCGTCTTTGCAATGTTTAAATACATATTCGGCAAAAGAATCTTGATTTGCTTCGACGTAAACATCTCCGTCACCTTGCACTCCATAAAACGGGTCAAATGATTCAGGCGAACCAGCAAAGAATTTGTCTAATTTAAAATCATTTGCTCCGCGAAGAGTAAATCCAAAACCTTTTGCTTCCCATGATTTTCTGTATAAAACATATTCAGAGAAACCTCCAGGTCCTTTAAGAAATATATATATATATATACATATGGAAATATAAAATAATTGAAGTTGTCTATTACCAACCTGCGCATATATCGGCAAAGTAGAGGAGATCGTTGTTATCTACAAGCGATTTGCCGATTTTATCTATGGGATTGGTAAACATAAAATTTAACATTGAATCAATGTTTGCCATTTTTACTGCAGCTCTGTTCTGAAAAATAGAACTTCGGATGGTCTCAAATGGATTGCTACGTGAACGAGCTCTTCTTAGTTCATTTTCGTTAATTTGATCAAATACAGTTTTAGCTTCTAAAATGCCGCTTAATATATCAGGGTCCACAAAAATCGTTTCATCATCAAGGGATTCCTTACGTTTCCCGAAATTTAACCAACTTTTCAATTGCTCTATATTAAATACGCGATCATTTTTATTAGAAAGCCATATTACACATTCAGGTATATTAATTTCCTCAATATTTGGATCCCAATCTTCATTTGAACGAGGAAATGATTCGTGTTTTAACCCTAAACCCCTTCTTCCATCTTGTTGAAAAGCGACTATAGGTTCTAGACGCCCTTGATTTTGTTTACCAAGACCTTTATCAGTTTCGTATCCCATTTTCTTCATCATTTCCATTGCCTTGTTGGAATAACTTTTCGACCACTCAGTCTTCATTTTTTTTGGAGGAATTTCATATAATTCATTTTCACTATTATCTTCAGCTTCCATTTTAAAGCAACTTTTAATTGTTTTTTATATTGTAGCTGTATTTAATCCAAGCAAATAATTTATATTTTATTTTTGTAATCGAAAATTGAGCCGATAATCGATAACAACACTCAAAGGAATATTAGGAGTACATTGTAAAACTACACAATAAAAAATTGTGTACCGCTTCGTTCAAAGGAACTATGGCGCTTAATAGTGTTTTCATTCTGAGTGATTTTAATGCAAAAGTTTGTTTTAACGTTAAAACCATAATTAAAACCTGGTTTCACTATACAAAATTATTGTGTTAAAACCATCTTAAAACCTTTTTTGAATTGGATTTAAGTAGGTTTATAAAATACAACCTTGTACTAAATCAGAGCTACCAACATTGAAATGTCGAAATCATCTGAGCAAAAACAAAATAAAAACAAAACAAATATAAAAATATAGAAAGCCGGTATATAAAACTACTTGATTTCCAAGCACTCCCCCAATTTTTATAAATAGATCCACTATTTTAAAGTATTCTTTTACAATATTTAGAATAATTTTTAATTTATTGTTAATTTCTTAATTTTTCTAATTTTTATTTTTCTTAAATAAAAAAATCTGTTGCACAGTCATAAATGTCATGAGTGTTGAAACCAGATTCAAGAAAATTTATAGTGTGAACGCAAAACCAGCTGATTATGGTTTGAATGTTAAAAGCAGGCTTTAACTTTAGGTGTGAAAACAGTATAAAATACCTCTAAACTAGAAACCCCAGAGGTTCAAGAATGCCTGGTTCTATCTTTAAAGACTTACAGTTAGCTTTATAAGATATCATAATCAGAGAAAAGTTTAAATGTTCTTTTAACAGTTTTGAACATTTTAAGTCAACTGGACTTGGACTTTTATTGTTGCCGTTTATCACACATACTCAGCAATCGGAAGCAGATGAAGAATGATATCCAGAGCTGCCGAGCCTTTATCCTATAGACAGCCGTAATGGCCACTGGCACACTCCTTTATACTTTCGAAAGCATTTTACCATACTGTGCACCCATAGGTACTAGTCTATCAAGCAGGGTATAAATACAGTTCTTACCCGTAGAATTCCAGCACGTGTAGTATGCATTGAATCCTTTGCTTATCCTTTCTTGAAATTCAGTCTCCACGACAGCTTAGAGTCATTGTGTCCCTTCATACAAGAAAAAAAGGAAATAAATAGAAAGAAATAAAATTTTCCCTCTCAAAATGTTCCTGTAGTCAGTCAATACCGTTTATGAACCCTGTTAGATCCATAAGGTTAATTCTTTCAGATCTGCCAGTTCGTCAACAAATCGATTACCTTGCCATCTCTGCCTATGCGCTTGCATAGATAGTGACCATTATTCATCTCCTCCTTTACATAGCCTACAGAAATCTAAAATATCTTTATTCTATCCTGTTTTTATGGCGTTCGAGGTATCCGTTTTCTAGCTAAGGAGTTCAGTTCCTCTTTTTCATATAACCAACAACCCCGCTCTCAACAGATTTTTCCTTTAATTACTTCCAACTGTAAATCGAAAATTGTCTTTCAATCCACATTTATACATATACATATGCAGTCAGGAAAGTGAGTTTTTATAAGTAGATCCAGGGTTCAGGGCCCGACTCCGTCATCGAAACGTCAGCTCACTGTATATATCCCGGTATCATAGGGTAGTTTAATAGTATTTGTCCAAACCTTAAGGGTTTATTTACGAATTCTACGGATTGGTAGTATTGCACCCACAATACCTTTTTTTCCCTCTTTGTATACTGTTTATACTTATTAAAACTCTCTATTTTTATTCCAATTTACTAAGCTACTTGATTACTTGGTTACGCGCTCACAATAGTGCTTCTACCTCTAAATTCCCTAAAAGACTTTAATTGGTCTTCCTAGAGTTCCTATACGCTTTCCTTACGGATCTGGGAAACTTAAAAGAATATTCTATCCTATTATGATTGAAGAAGGTACAGTCAACCGATACTCTCCAATTTCTTAAAAAAAATCGTTTTATTATTTATCAGTCACCTGTTTTTTAACCACAAACGTGCGTGTATGTCCTCTTTCGCTAATAAAAAAGCTACCAGTACAAATTCAAAAATTGTCTCTGTCTCTGCTAATCCATTGGTCATGATGTACTTTAGTGTCACAGACAAGTGCATATTTTTCAAACTTGCGTACTAGGTACATGTTCTCACTTTGTCCTGAATCGACTCTATACAATCACGCAGGATCATTTTAAAACTTCCTTGACCTATTAAGCGCTGATGGAACCCATACTATCACTATTGGCCTCTGATGTATCTCTGATGCGTATTAAAAAAATAAGATTTCTTGTTTCAGCAGTTAACAACTTTGACCAGTCTAGGCCGTTGAAATCTACGTCCCCTAGCTACCTACCTTTGATTAGGGCAATCTGGTCAATAAGTTGCACTTCTACCTGCCATACTAATCCTACGTACATTTAAAGATTTTTCGTCTTCTTGAATGCAGTAGGTTAGCCATTTACAGACTTGGCTCTCTTAACGATCTTTTTTTGAGAGTCCTTTGGATTGCCAGATGGAGATGGATCATTCGTAATATTTTTGGATTAAGGTTTATTGGCCATAAGCAGTTTAGTCAATGACTTACCACCTTTCGCTTCCGTACTGTATGATTCTGATGCTACAGCTTTATTCTGGTTAATAGTGTGCATCAAAGAACCGCTGTGGGCCCAAGAACATTGGTGGACCTGTCCTATGCTTCTTAAGAAGATGTTTTTCATTGAGTATAGCGACAGGCCCTCCTCAGCAGAATTGTGTAATATTGCAAAGGAGAACCTTCTGCTTATCCTCACTCTCTCCTCTTTCATTCGTTTTTTTTTTGCTAGGGCCTGCCACTCCTTGTTTCATATGACAATGCCGAACAAGTTTTTTAGAGTTAACTTTCCCGTCTATAAATGAGTATTTAAATGCCGAAAGTATACTGGCTGGTTCTCGATTTGGAGCAATCCTAGAGAACTCATGTTTCTTCCCAAAATTCATCAATATATCGCCCATGGCCTCTAAGGCGTCGTTTTACGCACCTGAAAGCTAATCCCACGATTTCTGAAGCGTAATAGAGTACCTTCTGTATACATTGATTCCTTCGTCTACGTCTCACCTAAAGGCGTCAATAGTTCTTTCGTTTTCGTCCGATATACACTACTGTCCTTTTCAGACTCCCTACCGCCTTCTCTATTGTCTTTTGTCCGTTGTCCTCTTACCTCACTTCTCTTAGTAGTCTTTTCTATTAATGTTTCAAATTGATAACACGAATGTGCACGCAAATGACGCAGACTATGCGACTGGAATTACAATCAACCCGTGCTGTGACGGTGAGTTGTTAGTAAATTTAGACAACCCTTAGCCCTTCCGTCACTTCTTGCAACCACCTTGAAATTAGGATGTGTCCACGTGTGCTTCATTGTTTCATGAGAGTCTCTAAAATCTTTAACGAGTAGTGCACTGAATATAATGTATGCACACATTTCCAACTATCACCAGTGCCCAACTCTAACTCTCTGTAACCGTCACATGAGAACGCTTGCGATGGGAGTATATTTGACAAAAGTCGCAACACGAAAAAAATGTGGTTGTAATATGACGATCCTGAAGAATTGTATTAAAAGATGCTGTATTGGGAAGGTGCAAATAAATTAACATACCTAACATAATTGGTCATTAAAAGCTTTTAGTCAGGATTTCCACACCATTTATGTTGTCTGTATTAATATTAAGAATAAAATTCGTTATCACTACACGATTTTTATCGGAAATTATCGTAAAGTTACTAATTCTGGGGGGTATGTGTGTCTTCAATGTAAACAAATCCGACTTTCCTTCACAGCTATTATGTCACCATAAGGTATATTTTTTCTTTGCTGTACTCCAATAGCACTTTCATTTATATGATTAATATCTTGTTGTACTATGACTAATAATAAATAATAAATAAATAATAAAATAATAAATAAATAAATATAAATAAGGTTCTGATTAATATGGTACGTTGTGTGGAGAAACCAGTATTGGCATGCAAATTACTAACGTCGAACTTTTTTTGCAGAAAGTTTTCATTAGAAATTTTAAAATATTCAAAGAAAGATTTGAAAAAGTTGAGTTTATTTCTGGTATGGATGGAATATATACATATATATATATATATGCCTGTCGCAGATACATTGGGTTTTGCTATTACAAAACAAAAATTTCACTGTAAAAAACAGCATAGAGCGCAAATTTCTTAAAAAATAATTAAATTATGCTTTTATTTTAATCTACGCTTATGTGTAAAGAAAACACGTAGACTATAATGCGGACCCTGCACCTTGCGACTGGCTATATAACTTTATTAATTTCTACTAACCGTTAACCGTTAATTCAACATGTTGTACAACTAATCGCAAAATGTATGGGCCGCATAAGAGAGAAAACATATGTATGAAAAACCAAAAAAAAAAAGTTTTTGAAACATAATTGACGAGTAAGATGTTCTTTAAATGACATTTTTCCACTTTGACAAGTCTACGTTTCTGAACAAGAAATAGAAAAGAAAAAAGTATTGTAAATGAATAAAAAAAATTATGCTGTTGTTGTTATTGAGAGTCTTTTTTTTAAATAAGTTTCACTTATAAAGACTGTAATGTAAAAAAATTGCCTCTTGCGAAAATCAGGTATACTCCATGTATGTATATTTACGATAAGTATTAAAAGTATTCATCAAATAGTAAATTGATTTTATGATTATTATTTGATTATAGTGAGATTATTTTTAAGGAGATGAAAGCTGTTGTGATCATCTTTTTTAAACAAATGAGACCATGGTATTAGGTTGAAATACGAGTTTCTTCATGTTTGTATCTGTTTGGATTTTTGGCACATATAGATCAAAAAAAAAGATCCTTCTGTAATACAGCATGTGATCTTGTTTTGGCGACTTTCTACTACTGAACCTAAGGCAGACCTTCTAATTGTATGCCTGTGTACCACCATGGGTTTCAGAAGAGAATTACTTTGCAGTCTATGAGTTTCTATAAATAAGCCAATATATTCGGTTTAAATAAAAATAAATAAAAATATTCACCTTAATTTCTACTGGCTTCTGCGTGGAATTAAAAAACTTTCTAACTGTCCAAGTTTATATTATTAAAAGTGGTATTATAAACAATTGTTTTAGTTATTATTTTATCAATAAATTGTAATATAAATAATATCAATTCTAGTGTGAATAATAATAAGACCTAGATATTATAATAGTAGTCTAGTTGACAGTGTTATACATCTGTGACAAAACGGAATACAAAAAAAAATATTTCTTCCGTGTTTCCCTCCCAGGAGATTTTTTGCAAAAACTCAGAGTAAATAAAAATTGTGAAAAGTTTCTCAAAAGTTTTTTGGAGTTGACTTTAAGTTGAAGTTAAGCCTATATTGTATAAAAATAATACAGACACAACATAAGTGGTGTGAGAAGCTAGGTCGTACTCCTGACTGCCTGATTGTAACGACCAATTATGTATGTATGTATATCTTTAATGAATTGAAATGTGTAAGCACAAAATAAATTTTTATGTGAACTCTAAACAGATTTTTTAATATTGTCTTCCTTCATTCTCTTTTTGCATACATTTTTTCGGGAACGTATTTATCGTGTAAAAAGAGAATTAGGTTTGTGTGTGAAAGAATTGAAAAGAAATAATTTATCATATTTCAAACGTATAAGAAAATGAAGAAGTAAACATATACAAGAAATTAATGCTTCTTACATGAGCCGAGAAATCTCTCTCTATAAGATATTGAAAATCGAATTAAATCAAACTATTAGTGTAAAAAAGATTTTTTGTCTGTTTAACTTGTGTTAAATCAAATTAGTGCAAAAAGAAATTCAATAGGTGAACTAATTACACAATGCGACAAAATACAAAAAATTAAATACACCCCAGTAATCACCTAGTCTAACTTGTTCAGTTAGTTGAGTAGAACTCAAAAATATTCTTTCATATTTCTCGAACCTTCCAAGCTTGTTTTTTGACAAAAACTGTTTTTGGACTTTACGCACTAATTTATTAATTACACAAACATTTCTAAACCGATGTCCAAAATTTAAACTTTCTTAGAAAGGTTATATATTCTTTGAGGTTTAATGGGGTAAACTTGTGAAATGCTCTTTTTTCAAGTTTTTTTCATAGTAGCAAATTTTAATTAAAAATTATAAAATAAGTGATGACACTTTGACACTTTGTTTGATGAAATTGTACAAAAATTACCGTAGTTATTATTCAAAGAATGTAACAGCCGTGTTATATTATTTATATCATCTGATCAAAGTTTAAGTTGAAAATTTTCAAAATTTTTGATGAGTCTTAATTGTTTATCGGAAAATGTGTCAATTTCACATTTGAGAGCGACCACCAGGAGTTGAGAATGTTTGCAAAAAGCGAAATAATAATCTTTGCGAAAAACACAAATATTCCTGGTAGTCGCCTAAAGGGTAAGCTGACACATTTTGCTACAAACAATCAGGATCCATTAAAAATTTTGAAAACTTTTAAACTGAAAGTTAATTTGATAAAGTGATATACATATATAAAAACCATAACATGACTGTTTTACTATTTAAAAATAAATACCATAATTTCTGTCCGATTTTGTCAAGCGAAGTGTCAATCTTTTCACAAGAGAAGGCCACCACTTATTTTATAGTTTTTAATTAAATTTTCCAATTTAGAAAATAAGTTCAAACATTTTTGGGTAACCAATAATTTTGTGTGAAAAGAAAAACAAGTTTGAAGGGTTCGAGAATATAAAAAAAAGTATTTTTGGGTTCTACTCAAACTAGTAACCAACATAGACTATGTAGTTAATCGGATATATTTTCACTGTCGGACCGTGTTATTCGAATTACAAGAAATTTATTGCTTTGAAGTTTGCGTCACCGATTTTTGCATTCAAATTTGTATCAATTTTCGTTTACGAGGTGTATACGTCAAAAAACAGCCAGGGGCAGTATTTTCTAGAAGACCGATTTGCATGGGTCAGCTGTATTTTTTTTTTATAGACGAAGAGAACCACAATGAGATATCTATAATCTTATAATACACAATCGCATTTGTCTAACCATATATTTTTTAAGTTCGTAATACCACGATCACACGGCAAAACGAATGACTTGTTTTGTTTATTGAGATGAGTTAGCGAATCACTTCGTTCGCACGACACATCTATATTTCGTTTTTACAGTTCCCATCAATTTTAACAAAACTGGATTGGTTGTTATTTTCGTAGTTACATCAGGTAATCCATAACCAGCAATAAAAATTAGAAACAGCAGATTCTTTGTAATAAAATAAACAACATGAAATGATACAATTCGGACTCAAAATTTTATATAGTAAAACATGTCATGTGAATGAGAGAGCGAAACACGAATTTAGTTCACCATGTGAACATGGTATAACGAAATCGATCGTAATTTACTTAAAGAAATTAGCTGTTTGTAGGTGTACAATAACAGAAAACAACAAGTTGTAGTGGCTACTGTTTACGTGTATACATAAGAGCGGAATAAAATATTAAACAATCCAATGGTGTTTACATCACTTTATGGTAAACCACACAAGTTGCAATAGAAGTTAGAAAGTTATAATTTTTTAATATTCACTTTTATATTAACTATGAAGCACAATCACAAAAATGTTTGGTTTAATAAAAATGAGTTCAGATTTATTTGCTTACTGTATTAGCATTTAAATACATTATTGAGTTTAGTCAGTCAAAAGAATTAAAAAATTGCTTGAAAGACTTTTCACTAAATTTTGACAGTAACGTAGTTAAAAGCTGTTATACAGTGTTCAGATGTGCACTTTTGCGTAAATCACATTAAACGTCATTATTGAACTCAATATTGCATATAAAGTTTGAATTAATTATTGTGCAATAAATACGCAAGTTTTTATAATATTAAGTAAAATTTAAAATGCAGCACTTCCATAAGTGTGTTTAGTGAGCATATTATAATTAACCGAACACTTTCTGTTGATATTTAACAACTTAAATGCCAACACCTATAAATAAAAAATATTCAATATTCTTCATTAGCCAGAAAATTATAAAAACACATACCTATATGTATGTATGTCGTAATAAGTGAATACTACAAACATAACTAAATTTTCAAAATATGTATACATAAATGAAAATGAAATTATTAATATGTTGAAATTTGAATATTGGAGCTGATACTAGGACTAAATGCTATGATTAGACACAGCAACTGCAATGTAAAAAATTTAACTTTTTCAACAACAATATGTTTAAACTGGATAAAGAAAACACAGTACGATTTATAAAAATGTGTCTAGAACTTTCACCATTTTCTTTATAAGCAGTAATTTTAATAAGACAAGAATGGTCATTCTAATCTCTTATTTCAAATACACATGTTGTTTGTAAATTGGTATTCAGTTTAATAACAAAAAGTTAATTATAAAATATATATTAAAAACCATAACAGGAATACTGCTTCATTTTTCGACACTAATTTTCGTGACAAAAATAAGAACAATGTTGTTGAAACAAACAGCTGTTTTGTAAACCAGCTGTCAAATCAATATTGAATATATTATGCCTGAAAACTTAAAATATTGCATTAAATTAACCGAATATTGAGTCAATAAAAGTGCATACCTGAACATAGTATTGGGTTTTAAATCGTAAGACAGTGGGTTGCCGATGATTTTTTATCGATACTATACCGGCTACTATGTTATAGTGCGTTTTCATATATATGATTTGGGCCACAAAACAAGTTACTTTGTTACTTGTTTCCCCATACATTTTTTAAGTTCAAGAAATGTTTAAGACAAAATAGTTCTGCTCCAAAACATATTGAAAATTGTCTGTTCAACACTACATAACTAATATAATTTCAAATACGGCTCTGGTTAATCAGATAATAGCAAGGCGAATTCATTCTAAGAGGTGACCGTAATAATACAACAAATATAACAGTACAAAAACAACAGGCATTTTGTTTTTGTTAAAATGTATCCATCTTGTCAAAAAAATTAACCCTTAAACCTACTTAGGAAATTAATTACGGCAATTGAAACTAAAAAATTCATTTTATATACTGAAAATTCGTACGGTTTTGGTATCATGCTAAATTACACAATAGTGCAGCAACCTATAAATTAAAAAAATTATTTCATACAGTCATAACATTTCACTTTACGTAAAGACATTGTCTTTATATGGTCATCGAGAAAAATGGCAGCGGCAAATGTTATTTCTTACTTCCCATAGTTTAGGCACCTAGTTGGAGAGACCGAATTCTTTTTTTTTTGGGTAATTCATCACTCGTCTAAATAAATATAAATATAGTAAATCTAGGTTGTAGATTAAAAGATATATGTATTTAGCGGCTTAAATATTGTTAATCATCTTGCAAAAATTTTAATATAATTGCGCTTTGAAAAGTAATCCCTGAAGAATTTCTAGTTCGTATCGTTTGATGAATACGAAATTGATTATCGAAACAAAATACACAAAAAACAAAAAAATTTTGACAACGACGATACATCACAGCTGGCTTATTAAGGCCACCTTCTATGAATTCGCCTTGGATAATAGTGAGTAACGAATTTGAAAAATTGAAATATTGATTGTCACTTGTCAAAAAATAAAATATAAATGTAAATATCAATGTAAATATAAATATAAATATAAATGTAAATATATGTATAAATAATATAAAAATTAAATATTTTTGTGTATATTATGATTAGACAAAGCAAATTTATTCAAACATGTCGGTTTTAATTGGTCATATGCTTCGTTACGAAACTCTTAATTTTTTTGCAGACAATTGACTTGAATACTCCATAAAAAATTACCAATACGCCAGAGCATTGTGTTTTTTTCTTAGAATTTCTAGATTTTGGCAGTAATCTTAAGTTTCTTTTAAAAAACTCGCCCCATTTTCATGGCAATCAATTTCCCATAATTCGGAAGATCGTATGAATATGTAAACTTATTTTTTATGTGAATACAAATTGAAAAATGGAATTGAAAATTTTGTCATTAAAGTTTCTCCAAGTTGTTGGCACTAAATTGTCATATTTAACGTATTTTTTATAATTTTTTTCCAAATAATTTTTTTGTTTTGTTTATTTATTTGTTTATAACAGAAATATCAAACTAATTTCGAAATTTCGAAAACTAACTGTTGCAACATATTGGAGACACAAGAACCGGATTTTCACAAAATCAGATGTTTTTCTTAACAAAAACGCGTTATTATATAGAACACATGAGTTCTGGCAACGCTAGACATCGTTATCGATTTTTTCCAACAATTGTTAAGATATCATAGAAAAAATTGGTATCATCATAGTATAATCTATTGTTATTAATTTTTTATGTAATAATTATTGCCATAATGTTAAAAACTGTTCGATGGTGTTTAAACAAAAGTATGTATTCTTTGACATATATCTGTCAAAATCCAAGTAATAAAACTTAATTTAGATATAGGAATTGCTTCGCAAAACTCTGCTGGTTTGAAATACTTTGCTGCGCCACTTAAATATGAAAGTATGTATGTGACAGAAAATGCAACACATTCCCTTATAATTTTTTTTTTAATATTTTAAAGACTTTGAACAGGTTGAAAGGCCGAAATTAAGAATAATGGAGAGAACACCACAATATCCACCTAACCTTAGGCCACCGAAAATGCAAAAAAAATTAAAATTAATGCGTGGGCCAGAATTAGTCCATAACACGTTATTACATAGGCAGTATGGAATCATGGCGACAGGAGGAGGTCGTTTACGTTGGGGACATTTTGAAATGTTAAGATTAACTATAGGCCGTAAAATGGACATTAACAGAATGTTTGCAATTTGGAGGATTCCTGCTCCTTGGCAACCTGTTACAAAGAAAGGTCAGGGTCAGAGAATGGGAGGTGGAAAAGGTGCTATAGATCATTATGTAACACCCATAAAAGCCGGAAGAGTTATATTAGAAATATCCGGAAAATGCGAATTTGCCGAAGTGAAACCATTTTTGCAACAAGTTTGCAATATACTGCCTTTTAAATCAGAAGTTATTTCGCAAGAACTATTAGATCAAAGAGCTATTTATGAAAAGGATTGCAATAATATAAATGAAAATTACTACACAATGAAATATGTTATACAGAATAATTTAAACGGTTGTCATAGATGGCTTTCTCCTGTGGATCATAAGTGGTTTGGAAAGTACATGTGAAAATAACGCTTCAATAAAATTTTTATTTTAAAACTTTTCCGAATTCGTAAACTAATTTATTATATCTACAGAAAAAAATTGAATAAACAATAAGTCCTAACAACTAGTTGTAAAATGGGATCAGCCCGAATCAATGACGGATAAATTTCGGCTATATGTTCGAGTGGAAATATTTTAATCTGGAGATGGCAGGTGCAGTATTGTATTCCCCTTTTTAACAAATGAGGCCTAGGAAGTCCATCATGTTAGGAACCAGGAAATTTGGTACGCGAGCTTTTTTTTAGTATATCTTAGTATTTTTTTAATCTCAGTTTCGACTTGGAAATTTGAGATATTTACTTATTTTCAAGTTTATTTTATACGAAGATATTGCCGTAAGACCTTGCGGCGTTGTTGATTTTTTTCTGTGTGTGGATCTGAGCTTAGATTTTAGCTTTAAAAGGGAATTGTGTAGTAATAGTGTACAGTACAGCATCACACTTAAATTTAGTGGTTATAAATTATTATTAACTTATTTTTCTTTTTTTACAAAATTTGCATATTTTCTTTTAAATATAATCACCCTTATCATGACTAATATTTTCCTAGTAATTTTTCTTAAAATAGCAATCGTGAATAATTATTGTTCCCTTTTTTTGAATTGTAATCCAAAATGGAATAACATAAAAAGTTCCAATTCCGACTTATCGTGAAAGATTTTTCAAAGCTGTTTTTATTTTTTAGTCATTCATTTTGTTTTCCTAAGAGAATCCTATAAAAATGTAAGAATTTGTTATTTTCAATTGAACATTTAGGTCAGGACAAGGTGGTGTTATTAGGTCAAATAAGGTGGTGTTATTAGCCCAGGTGATTGCTTTTTTATGTGCGCTTGATTGTCAGTTTTGTTTACGTACAGTGAGCAAAAAATTTGTACACTTTTTTATTGATATAAGTAGTAATAATAATACTTTTAAATTACATTTAAATTAAAAAAGATATGCTATGAATGCTCTAATTCATGCTCTTTATGAAAATTAATCTTTTCTTAAAAGCAGTAGTATAAGCTCCAATTTTAACATCAAATGGCAACATATTGTTTTATTATGTGTATTAAGTCTTTTATAAAATGGCTTGTTGAATCCTCAAACTGTGTGGTTGAACCTCCCCAACATAACGTAGTTGTTCTGTTAGATATACTGGTGCATCGCCTATCTTCATTTTTTGCATAAAATACATATATGGTGTTAAATTGCAGTCTTTCTTTTACATTCAACCATTTAAAAGTATCTAGCATCCATCTTGTTGATGTTAATCTACTTATTTTATGTATTGCACACATTGCTTTATTTTGTAACTTCTGTAGTCTTATTATTTGTTAATTATTGTATTGTAAATGTTTATTGATGTTATAATTGACGATTTTCTTACAAATATATTCAATATGGTCATTAAATTTTAATTCTCTATTTATTATTAAACTTTATCGAATTAACTTTTTCTATTATAACATTATTTATTCTAAATATTATATTATTCTCCATATTAATCTCTAACAATTCGGTTTTATTCTCATTTAGTTTTAGCTTGTTTATCATTAACCATTTATTTGTATTTTCCATATTCTTAAACAAATTTTCATGACATAAATTATCAGTTTTATCATCAGTAAAAATTAAAGTATCGTTTGCCTTACTACCTCAAAAACTATTTTGAACAAAAAACTATAACGTACTGCTTTCCATCTGCTCCATATATGTTAAATTTACTCTCATATGTAAAGAATACGTATGATAGAATATACGATATGATAATGAATACGTAGATACCATGCAGGTGGAATACCTATGTAGGTACTATGCAGGTAGTCCTTACATATAAGAGTAAATTTAATCTACACGAATCAGGTGGAAAGCAGTACGTTTGACGTAAGCCAAATATTGAGTTTTTGCTAATAATACGCAGGTAATTTTCAAGCATGGGGGTGTCGGTTCTGGTGAGGGATGTGCTTCGTATCGAATCCATAATTGTTCAAAACTTCTCCAAACGCTGTCAGTCCCCTGATCTCAACATTACTAAGCATGTTTGGGAAAAACTTGCTCCCAAGCTTTATAAATCCCGTATCAGCACAGTTTAGCAGTTAAAACAGTCTATGTATCGACATTTGGAAGCAGTAATAAAAGCAAAACGTTTTGATTCCAAGTGTTAAAACAGAGCCTTTTATTTTAGTATCCAATTCTGCGTTTGACATGAAGTTAATGAGCATTTTTTCTTTCTTTAAATAAAAAGTACTAAGTATTATACATTATAAATAGGCATTTTTTTAATATATCCAATGAAGTAGAAAAATCGGTATTTGAATACTCTCATATTTAGTGTCCAATTATACGTTTATACATTCTTTTGTTTATTTATTTTTTTATTTCCTTCATTATTTGTATCTTACACATTTTTATAATTCGTTTAAATGTGCTTAATGCACTGGCACAGTTTTTATCGTCAAATTTGCTCTTATGCCTATAATATCGTTCTAAAGAAAAAAGTTACAATTAATTTTTTTGAAACACAATTAAAAAGAAACAAGACAATTTCATGTCATTATAAGCATTTGCCTATGTCATTTCTGTCGCAATGCGAATTTCACTTGACATTCTAGCGCCCAGAAAAAATCAGCAAATATAGGTTGTTTTTGTTAAGAAACACTACGAATTGAGTTGTAATTTTGGTATCACATTAAGTTCGTCTTGATAACAATTGAATTAAATTTCCTTATTTATTTAGGGTTTTTATTTGGATTTTCATTATTCATACACTCTTCTTAATACCTGGAAGGTAAAGTAGTACATCGAAAAAGGGAGTTTGCCAAAAGCCTGCAAGACATATGGGAGAACCATTCTTGTCACGCTACTGTGGAAAAAGCGTCATAAGGCACTTCATACAAAAAAAGAGATATTCAAACTGTTTTGGGAGATGTCATGGGTCCAAAACCGTTTATAAGTTTCACAGATAAAAACAGAAAGTGCGATACATTCCAAAAAAATTATATATTTATTGATGCTCCCTTTTAAGCCCCTTAAAATGTATTGACACTATTGCAGAAATAGAACTAAAAAGGTGTATCCGGAAACGACTTTTTCCACCTACAAGGAGGTTTACAGGCTTTATACGGCTGAATGTAACTTACATAGGGAAAACGGAGGTATAAAATTATCATATCCCATTTTTTTAGAGGTCTTCAAAGAAATAAATGTTTCTTTATTCAAGCGTAAAAAAGATGAGGGCGATGTTTGTGTATAAATGGAAAAAATGAGACAAGAAATGAATCCCACACTTATGTATGGGACGAAACAGATGGAAATCTCGGGGATCCAGCAATCTACATGCACCATTAATCATGTGAAAAACTTCCATGCTTGCTCACCTCGCATTCATCATGTAATCCTTTACTCAGATATATGTATGTTTTTTATCAAAATAAAAACATAACATTATCAATAGCCTTTTGCAAAAAAAAAAAAAAAAATATTACGAAAAAGTAGTCTGTCTCTCTCTCTCATTTTCTCTGGGATGGGTTTTTTATATTGGCGCATGTTAATAAAAAATTTAATTTTTGTGTGAAACTATTAATAAATAATAATAAGAACTAATAATAATAATAATTTTTAACTTTTTCGTTCAATAAATTAAAAAATATTGGCAAATTTCAGCTAGAAAATTTTTTTATGAGCTGTATGTCTTATTTTGATCTTGTAATATTTATCTCCTGCACAAAAAACTATATTCATTGTGATCGAAAATCACCCACATTTCGATTAAATTTAAACATTAAGGAATTTTTAAAATTTTCATTGAAGACTATCTACTTTATCTGCCAGTTTTCACTTTGTATATCTGTTACTTCTAACACAAAATACAACAAAGATATAATATTTTTTTTTCTCCCTCTAATTTCGCCATTAAAGGCTGCTGTTATGAGCGTTTTTTAAACGCCATAGTTTTCCCTTCTGTGTATTTTGTGGTTGAAACTTTACGCCACATATAAAACCAGAGAGGAAATCTAATTTGACAGTTAACCCTCCAATGTGACATTACTCCGTTAACTGTGAAATTCCGTTTCGTCTCTGTATTACTTTGTGGTAAACATTTGCGGATGCGTATATCGTATATCCCGCATTTATTGTATTTTGTATTATTATTGTATTACAAAACGAATAAGTTCAAGAAAAATATTGCAGACATTTCTCAAAGGTGTTTATATAAAGAAATAATTGCAATGGATAAAAAATGGGAGCACTTACAATATCAATAAAGTACATTCCTTTTGATTGAAAAAATTTGTATGACAATTTATCTCACTCGTTGTAATATAATATATTATCTTTATATTTCATTACATAATTTTTATTTTTTATATTGTTTTCAATTAAAAAAGATGTTTGAAATGAAAGACATCATCAATATTGTTTTTGTTTAGTTATAATAAAAAGCACTAAATTACAATAATTTTAAAAACATGTAACTCATAAGAAGCCCTACGTAAGATAATTTTATAAAAAATCTAAAATTTAAAAATATTGTTACAGCATTAAATTCTTCGGAGAATATAACATAAAATTACGTTCAAAAAGAATTCACGACTACAAAATTATAATTTTTATTATGTTTTTCTTCTCCTGTAAAGTAAAGAAAACGTTAGTTACGGGATTTCTATATTAAGGTAACGACATGTCCGTTTCGTCATGCATTCATTAAATTTTTACTGATGTTGCTATGTTCACATTTGCTGTTTTGGTTGATTGTTTCTTGTATACTTTTTGCCATGTCATGTTAGATAACGAACATGTCATACAAAAAAACAATCGGTACATTCTTGCATGAGTTGAAATATATAAATGCATATAAATACCTCAGGGAACAATTTTGAGTTTCATGAGGCGTCAGCTGCAGCGTTGCCAGTAATTATTTTTAAAAAACTATATTTCTTGGGTAAAATTTTTTTTCAAAAACACCGGAGGCCGGTGCCCTCTCTTGGTGTTACTTTGCTACTTTTGCCCGGGACTAATAAAATAGTGTTACGGTTTTACCTTTTAAAAACGTTTGAAATATGAGCTCGTAGATAGCAAATAAAAATAAAAATATATTTGTGCTCAGTTTTAATTAAATTCTTTATTCTAACAACAACAATTGCTTTGTTTGTTATTCTTCTGTTCATGCCCTTTATGATAAACAATAACAACTATTAGACAATTGCTGTGTAGATCTTTGTAAGGAGACTGACTGAACTTCTCTCCGACTTTGCATGCTCTGCTTTGTCTTTTATATAGCGACGTAAACAGTCTGATAAAGACCAGAACCTTCGCCTTCACGTTGTTTACATTTATTTACGCTTTCTTGTTTGTTGTCTTTGCATCTTGTTTACGTTCGTCCCTGCAGTGTTGTTGTTGCTTGTTGTTTACTTATTTATCCCTCTTCCGTGAATAGTGATGTTGTTGCTATAACGTTGTTTATTTGTTAATCAAAACACGTCCGTTGTTTTGTTTTTGTAGCTTTTGTTTAACATTTTAATGTTAAACGATGTTTAACATTGTTACTAAATATTTCCACTTTAGTAACAATTGCATTTAAAATGCAAATATTTCGTGTTATTATAATTGAATTTATTGAAAAAAAAAATTAAAATTGAATTTTGTCGAAAAAACTTGTTTTGTTAAGAAACAACTTTAATGAAAAGTTTTTCGCATCTCAAAAAACTTTGGAAAAAGGGAAAACTGCATTGCCATTAGCCAAGTTTTTCCTTTTTTCCAAATTTTTTGAGATGTAAAAATATATATATAAATATATTTTGTAATAATTACTTCCATATGTATTGACATTGAACTTGATGCTGTATTGATGTCATTTGATATAATGTGAGTATTACAACCCATTGTCATGTCGCCGTAGTCTAGTCGGTAGTGTGTTGGCTTATTAGACGAAAGGCCAGGGTTCAAATCCCCGATCAGACACCAAAAACGAAATATGAAAAAATATTTCTTCGGCGGCTTCCTCTCAGCAGATTTCTGGCAAAAACTCTGAGAGTAAATAAAATTGCCATGTAAAGTTTCTTAAAAATCTGTCGTTCGGAGTCGACTTTAAACTGTAGGTCCCGCCACTCATGTATAAAATTAACACACACAACATAAGTGGTGAGAGAAGCTAGGCCGTAATCCTGACTGAAGGGTTGTAATGGCCAATTATGTACAACCCATTCCCATTTCGTTTCAGAATATCTTGTAATTTTGTGTACACATTATTGACACCTTTACGAGTGCGTCCTCCAAAATTAGTATTTGTGCTATCAGCCGAGAGCGCCAAAATTTTCTTATTCTAATTGTTGTCGGCTATAACTCGAAATAAGTGGTTAGACAAAAAGTCTGATGTTTCTATATCGATTGATTCCAAATATAAAATCTTAATTTGAATACCGTTCTTAATATCGAAATACCTAAAATTGGATAAAGTTTTATTTCATTGTGATTCGATGCCTCATGTAGCATTGATATATATGATACAGAATCCAGATTTTCTGATAGTATTTTCCTGCAGTATTCATTAAATACACTGGTTACGATAGACTCACGTTTTTTTTTTGTTCGCGAACAAGAAACTTTTTCGTCACAAAATTTTTTTAAATAACTTAATGATATTGCACTTCGTCCTTGAATTGCGATTGAAAATTGCCTATTGAAGATTGTGCATTTAACTAAGGAGTCATCATTCCTATTTTTAACTACAATGAACGGAAACTCTTTTATTTAATTTTCTTCTAAACGATTTTTCCTTTTTTATCTCGCATATTTGAACTAATAATCTAAAAATAATAAAATAGTAATATATTTTTTATTGAGATTGAGATTTTAAATAAATATTATAATCTGATATTATTTAATTAAATGAAAATGAAATTATAATATTAATACTTACATGCAACTTCATCTTCACTAGATAAATAAAATAAAACTTTATTTTGTACACTCCTAATAAATTTGTATATTCCTCTAAAACTTTGCCGTATATACTACGCATGCGTCAAAATTGTCAAGCATGCCGAACATACTGCACGTCACAGATCAGCCTGGGGATTGCGTACACAAATATTGGAAAAATATATATATCAATCTCTTTTCACAAATGTAATTTTGAAGTTGTTAGAGAAAGTGGTCTGTAGTATCTATCAATCTCTTCAGGTACATAATACGTCCTCTAAATTGTGCCGGAAACGACAGCCATATGTGCGCGAGTTATGTTAATTAAAAATTCACTTTTATTTTTTATACGACTTTATTATTTGAGATTGGTCTTAAGACTAAATTTACAAAAATCTTAATTTTAATATTTAGCTTACTGCACCAAACTAAAAAATTCTAAAACAAAAAAAAAAACAAAAAAAACAAAGGAAAGGAAAGAAAATAAAAAACTGTACACTTGAAATTATTGAGCAATCATTACAACAATGACATCGATTCTGCTTGGTCAGATCGATACAATTACTATGTTGTTGTATAAACAAAAAGACTTGGTTCTGTTAATCATTTTAAATGTTAATGCCCTTGGCTAAATGAAAATGCTTATGGAGCTTAATGTGGTCTAGTGTTACATCGAAATAATTTTTAACACTCGAAAAAAAATTATAAAAGTGAAAATATTCATTTATTGTATCAAGTGTTAATGAACTTCTATTTATTATTTAAATATTTCGCAATGATTTCCACGCCATTAACTTTTGTTTGTCTATGTGGAAGTACATACGTAACTCTCGCGAAATTCAAATCACTGTCAAACTCGTGTCTGATGTTTACTCTGTCCTCTGACGTGCCGGAAACGGCGAGCAATATGCTCGCGAGAAATTCAAATCAGCGTCAAATAATTTTAAATACTTAATTAATAAAATTTAAATAAAATCATCTAAAAAAATGTTTTAGAAATAAAAATGAGTATTAAATTATACAAATGAGTGCTTTCAGTAACAGGATTTGAAAGAGTACGGTTTGCGAAAAAAGAGTACAAAACTCAGTAAATGAGTATAGTTGGCCACCTTAATTTAGAAGCAGATTTTGAACCTGGCATTGTATTTCATTTAAGTCTTAGTTCTTCAATCTCAATTTTTCAAACGGAAAACCGTGTAGTATTTTATTATCGTTTGAAGTCTACTTCATCATTGCGAATCCAGCGGAAGACAACGCCAACCTTAGTTGGTCTGTTACCTCTACCGCCTTAGAAACACCATGAGTCACAGCCAACATACATCACCTCCCGTACAATTTTAGATGCCAAACGCCATTCTTAGTTACCATCATCAGCGGGTTGAAGCAACATTCTTATTGCCAAAAAGGGAACACAATTTAACCCAAATGTGACGGTTTTCAATTGGAAATCTTTTACTTCCTTATCTGACTCTTTACTCAAAACTATTCGCTGATACTTCATCATGGTTAACAAGAATCAGTCGATAAATCTTCTCAATGTCTCCATTAAAGACATATCGGTAAAACCACTATCTTACAACCAGAAGCCTCAAGTTGTTCTGTAAAACAAATAAAGGTATGGTAAATAAAGCGTTTTTAAGCTCATTTCACATGAATATTTACTGGACGGATTGAAAATAAACCTAACCTTTGTGGAAGTGCTTTTAGGCTTGATTACAGCATGAAGAGGTAAATAGTATCAACTTCCTTCACTTACGCTTTTTTCATTTACCTTCGTCATATGACCCAAAGGTTTATATTCCAATAAAATCGCATCATAATCGAATTTAAGAGAAGAAGTGAAGCTTAGTTTTTCAAAAATTGCCTATAGGCCTTTGGGAGAGAAGAACCAAATCTATCAAGGGAATGATACTGGGTTATGAAACTATATATTGCCCAACCGAATTCCTCTGTAATGTTTTCCAAAAATATTCTTCACAGCAATCATCATTTGGCGCCATATTCGGCTGTCGTCAAGGTTCTCCCAATTTGAAAAACTTCTCCAGCTGCATATCTAATTCCGACACAAGAGTTGTCAAGCTTTTGAAACGCAGTTCGAGTAGAGACCCTGTTTGAACCCTTCCAAATGAGGTAATATTTTCAACAAGATTTTTCCTAATGCCCTCCAACATCACGCTAGGATAAATGTTGGCTCCAACTAAATGTGCTCTTGCACTCATTGACTCTTTGATGGCTTATGAGGCATTTTATGCTGGTACTCTTCACAACTAAAAATTGTCTCTCAGTAGATAAATTAAAAAATTTTTGGCAAATATTTACCAAATGATCGTCAGAACAATATTTGCATACTTTCCTATTTAAATTATTAGGAAGGGAGTTCGATCTCTTTGTCGGATTAGAAAGTTTTTAAATATTCAGATGACTGAATGATAAGAGTTCACTAAAATTCTCTTATTTTCATATCTGTCCTTCAGTTATTCCACCCCTTTTGAAATCCGCAAACAATCAGAGGAAATTTCTTCACAAACCTAGTAAATAAAATAGCTGGTCCACTGGTGCAATGTTAGCTTCTCTCACTTGTACAGCAGTGAACATGTCGCGAAAAGATGGCCAAGATTTATAATCACCATAAAATACCTCCATGGTACAAGGGGTAGCTGCATACTGTACCTAATTCGGTTTTCCCTGCCTTGACCATTTAGGCAGTGGGTTGATGACATCCCAAATTCCATTCCAAATCCTACTCATCACTTGTGTCAAAGTCTTCATAAGACTCCCTAACCTTTGCCCATAATGACTTGAACTCGTCTTTTTGAATTTCTATAGGGAAGGCTATATTACCTTCCTGAGGAGAGCGTTTAATTCCCTTTAAAATTTCACGAATATTTGAGCAAACCTCTCAAAGGTCAACAATTACCTTGACTTCGGCATATTAGTATTAAAATTTAAATTAGTTCACAAAGCAAGAGGAATAAAAAGCGAGCACAAAATAAAAATAACAGACTGGTTGAGATTCTGTTCCACATTATTCAAAGACCAATTTTTCCAACAAAGTTGTTAAATAATTAGTAACTTAAGGCTGAATAAAATCGAAATATATTCGCGTGCCGATCTTTACGAGACAGCAAAACTATTTCACAAAATAAACGAAAGCGTGACCACCATAATATAAACACCGCGCTACCACCTTAACGCGTCACACTAAACTTTATCAACAAAAGTCCAAAAATGTTACACACTGTACGGAACTAAGCCAACAGGACAAGTTCCCAATAGCGAAGAAACGATAACCAAATTCATTTCAAAAATATTCCAAAAAGTACAAAATGATAAAGGTCTTCAATAAATCACAAATTATTTAATTTAAAACTTTGTTTTTTTCTGCTCTCTTTGTCCTTTTTAAAAAATTTGTTATATTGAAACTTTCTTTATTTAATAAATTTTATTGAATAAACTTAATAAATTCATAATATTATTTGAAAGTTACCAATAATATAAAAAGTAAAATTTAATATAATTTCAACTTTCAAATAATAATAAAAACTCAACAGGTGAAGATTTGACATATTCAATTAAAATTTTTAATAAAATATTTAAAATTTGAATTCAATTAAACATCCATTAAAAATTCAGATCTACCAATAATAAAAATACATACATAATTGGCCATTACAACCCTTAGTCAGCAATAGGGCATAGCTTCTCACACCACTTATATTGTGAGTGTTATTTTTTTACATGAGTGGTGGGACCTACAGTTAAAAGTCGACTCCGTACGACAGACTTTTTTGAGAAACTTTTCATGGCCATTTTTATTTACTCTCAGAGTTTTTGCTAGAAATCTGCTAAGAGGAAATCGCCGAAGAAATATTTTTTCATATTTCGATTTTGATGTCTGACCGGGGATTCGAACCCTGGCCTTTCGTCTAATAAGCCAACACACTACCTACTAGACTACGGCGACTTCATGGGTACATACATATGTTATGTAAAAGATGGATTTGAAGAATAGTTATAAAAAGTAATGTGCTTTGCTTTTTAGTCATCACACTATCACCAATTATAACACAATAATGGACTTATAACAAATATTAAATTATGTAGTTGATTCCGATTTTTACATCACAATTTGATATTTCAGTCAAACTTGACTTTGTTATAAGCCAAGACCTGTTGGTACAACAGAACAATTTGGTTCCTATATTCAATAAATTTATAAAGTGTTTCTGTGCAATTGAAATTATAAAACCAACACCTTTTACATACATATATATATATATATATATTGTATATATGTATGTATGTATATATGTATATAAGTAAAGTTCAGTTAGACTAGACAACAGAATTTTGCAAGTATATCANNTTACCACCAAATAGAAATAGAAAAAAATTAAGCAAAAATAATTTTATCCTATTAAAATTGGTTGCATGCAATTTTTTTTAAAAGTTCCAAATCCACTGCATACATGGACGGGAGTTGTTTTGACTCCCTGTAACAAAAATTGGGCTCAGGCTTCTGTCAAAGAAAGGAAAATTAAAAAAAGGAAAAAAGTTTCCGAAATAAAGAATTAAAAAAAAACTCTGCTTTTTTTGATCTGTTTTGCGTTACATAATATTATTAAATTTTCACAATGAATTCAAAATTTGCACAAACAAATTGTTTTTATCGCTATTCAAGATTTTTATACTTTTCTTTCAAATTTAAGATAAATGATTCACTCTTGAAATCCACTAATTTGATATTTAAAGAGAATTACTTCTTTTGTTAATGAAACGTATCCTTCTGGTTCTTACAAAAGAATTAAATTTGTGATAAGATTATACGAACAAGAGGCATAATATAAATTAATAACACAACGCCCCCTGTTGCTTTCCCTGGGATGTGAAATGTCTACAGTATTTACTATTTATTTTAGTTTTAAGACTTTAGTACTTATTGTTATTTTCTTCGGAAAGATTCAATAAAAATATATTTACTATATTTTCTGTATCTATATTGACTAAAAATTAATTTATTTAATATAACGCACTACATTTAAGAATTATGAAATTTGAGCAATTTAAATTGAAACTATATACAGATTTAAAAGTATTTTGATTAGTTAATTTTGATTATCATTGTCCCTCAACATTTCCTTCTGCGGAACTTCTGTGTTTAAAGTCCTTACTGAAAGTCTTTGGTGCCAAAAATCACCCCTCGGATTTTGATTAGAATTGTCTGATTTATTTCGATTATTATATCTGTGCCGATTATAATTATTACTGGAATAGTTGCTGTAACAAATATTATTACTATTATCACGTTTGTTAAAATTAGTAGCAAAGGTCCATTTGCTAATTGTTGCCAATATTTGATATTTCTTTCCAGCTCTTGATACTTCAGCAGTTAACTTCGCTACTACATGTTTTGGTTCCTGAAAAATTGTTGTCGCTAGAACTTAGAGCCATTATTACAACTTGCTGTTAATTAAGGGGCGGATTTTAATGGGCAGATAAATTGTTTTTCATTATCATAAATGAACAATTAGGTAGAAGCGAGCGTTAAGTTAAAGCGAAGATAATCCTACCTATAACTTTAGAAGTTAATGCCCCTATTGCGGTTGGCAACTTTTTGAGTTTGGTCGTCTTTCAGAAATCGGTATTGCCATTCTCAACTTTAATGCGGTTCACTTTTTCGTTGTGTGGTTGATTTTTTGTTGTGTTTTATGTTATTGTGGTTCGCCGCTAAGTATGAGTTTGGTTGACAAAAACGTAGACGACTGCTTATTAGCAGTTGGGTCTCTGTCAGTTAAAGAGTTCACTTATATATTTAATACATTTTCTTTTTAAAAATAATAGAAGAAAAAGTTAAAAAATGGAAAAATCGTAAATAAGTTTTTTTCTGCTTAAAATAAATAATTAAATATTTAATACGCAGAAAATTGAAAAAAACAACCAAAGCCCGATTTGAGCGACTTGTGAAGTTGGTGGAAAAATATCCAGAAATTTCTAAAGGAAAGCAAAAATTTGGGATGACCAAAAATCAGTTCAAGGAATCGTGGGAAGAATTTTCTACAGAATTGAATAGCTTGGGTCTACCTACAAGGACCCCTCCGAATGGAAACGTGTAAGTATACAGCATCTAAGATAATGTAAATAGACATTTTATTTGAATTTTTACTGGGTATAGGTTTGTATTCACTACAAAGAAAGTATTAAAAAACTTGCTGATAATAAAAATAATCAAGCAACAGGAGGTGGTCCTTCACAAGAAATTCCCCTTAACATCCTTGTGGTCCTTAATTTTATCCAGCACATAACAAAATGCTTATTTGTTCAACCGAGAATAGCTAATAAACCTATAAAAAATCACTTGCTATAAATATTTTTTAATAATTTTGGGCATCGCACTGGGTAGTTCAAGAGGATTTGAATACTCGCGTATTTTTCTACGTAAAGGAAGAACATTTACATATACTAACGCCATGACTTTCATCTTCGTAAAATAAATCCACGCTTAAATCCATTTTTAATTTACTTTTATTCCTACAGAAACTTGGTTTTAACTTATTTTTGTGTTTTTCTTCTGTTTCCAAATAAATTTCATTGTGTTACCAACATGAAATTGAAATTTCATACCGGCAACACCATAAAAAATACAACTAAAAAACGTTGAGTTCCGCAATATCAAAAAATAATTTGGTTGAGTGAAAGTTGGATTGACTGACAGACAACCAAGCATAAACTTTTTTTAAATGCAGTGACCACGGCGGGATTCCTTTTTTGATCCGGCACTGCCATATTTTTAAAAAAGTTAACTTTATTTTATCATTGCTGTTGTTGGTTATGCACTTTTTGACTTTCATACAACGTTACTATTGAATATTGTTTAATCTACAGTGGCTCAAATATGCTTATAATTGCACACTGGGTATGAGATTATTCAAATACTGATTATTCCACTTCAATGGATATATTAAAAAAAATGTGGACTTATAGGTGATTAAAAAGGCTTTTAAACAATGCATAATACTTAGCATTTTTCATTTAAAAATATTTTTAAAACAAAAAAAGGAAAACAATATTAGCGAATTTCATGTCAAGCACATAATTGGACAGTCAATTAAAAGGAATTATTTTAGCACTAAGAACCAAAACCTTTTTTTTACTGGTTCAAAACATAGAGATGGGTATAAAATTCCAGGGTTATGTTGTTTCATTCTCGCCTAATTGCTTGTTTCAACTGCTCCACTGTGATGATACTATCATACTATCATACTCTAAGATACTTAGAGCTTACGATCAAGTTTTTCTCTAACATGCACAATAATATTGGAATCAGGGGCCTGTGCCGGTGTTTGGAGCAGTTTTGAATAACAATGCATAAGCTACAATTTCGCAACGTGCAACAAATGTTTCCAATATATTTAATTTCTCGACACTTTGCTTCTCATTTTATTTTAAAATGCTCAAATATTACAATGAATCGATTTTATTGCCTATATAGTGTACTGATCCTATTATACTGGGAACACATCCCCCTACCAGTAGCGGTACTTCCCCATGCTTGAAAATAGGCAAAAACTCAGTATTTTTCTTACGTTAATATTCGTTTTATTTCTCCCCTAACAGTATTCACATATTAATTTTCATTTTTCTTGCACTACTGTACTTTTATTTTTTATATTACTGGCAGAAACAGCATATAAAGAAGCACCTTAATCGTTTGAATGATTAATGCCGATTGTGTCGAAATTAAGCTTTTACTACAAAACGGTCACTAAAAAACGTTTAAACTTGTAATAAGTGCAGAGATTGCACTGAGCGACATAAATTTCCTTACACTCTCTGGCTTAGTGGTTCTGGAAAGTGCATTCATATTCCAGATTATGATATCGAATCTGATCGCACTCGAATGATACTAAATTGCAAATAGAGGACTATCAGTCGACAATCGTTGAACCATTTCGATTGATTTGAGCACAGATTCCAGAATTTCCAAAGTCAATTTTAGATCTTTGCGCTACTTCCACGTGATCAGGTAGATTTAGACTTATCTTTCACTGGATTTAATTCGAGTGAAAGTCAGTATAAATGTGGACACTTAAGGACACAGCTAAAGCTCAGTATATATCACTGATAAGCTTACATATTTATTCTGCTAGTAACAATCAATAATTGTTTATTATGAACTATAAACTGCAGGAGTGACTCACCTCTCAGTATGATATACTTCCCAGATCCCATCATGCGTTGGCATCTGTCAGACTCTAACAGGAAGAGCTTAAGCCACTATATTTGTAACTAATAAGCGTAATAATTCTTCTATTAGTAACAATCAGCATTGGAGTCCTTTAAACGGATGCTATTTAAATTGTCAAAGTAGCTATCACAGTGCACATGTTGAAGTCGCTACTGCTGATTAACTTTGCTGAAACTGCCAAATGTTCAGCGTTTTTACAGCTAAACCAATGCGCATCTTTTAGGATTTTTGTGTGCAGTTACTAACAAATCATTTTTGTAGTTTCTTCATCCTCTAGCTCCAATATTTCTATTTCGTTCCACTCCTCTTAATATATACAAATATGACAGAACGAACCTTTTAGTTTTACTTTTATAGAACTAACAGTAAAAAAAAAAAAATAATTTAAAATGGACTTCCAATTTTTAACAGTACCTCTAACCATAAGAATGCAAATTTGGGAACTAATTTCATTTAATCGCTTCTATCTAAGTTAGAATCGGCAACATCTGCACGATGATTCTATAACAAATTTCTTCTTATAGATAATGCATTGAAAATCGAAACACATTGATTGGAATAGACCCGCCAATCATGAAAAAGGTATGCAATTTTATATTGTGTAGTGTGGGAAATTTAAAGTTTAAATTTAAAAATGCAATACAACAAAAACGGTTTGAACGGTTTGTAAAACAGTTTGAAATTAACTTTTTTGTTGTGCAGTACAATTATTTCGGTTAGAAATGGAATATTATTTCATTCATGTGGCTGCCGCGGCTGGCCACACAGTATCTCATTCCATTGGACGAATTTCTGTGTATTGGTATTTAACATCACGAATGTTGGCCTTCAAATACTCAATACATAGCATAACACTTTTCTTTAATAACGCTCCATAGAAAATAGTCCAACGGTGTTGAATAGCAGCTTCTGGCGGTTTGACGCAATAAATCGATTGTGTCATGAGATGTGTGACAAGTTGTACCGTCCTGTTGAAACCAAACATCGTTCACATCTATACCATGAAGAGCGGGTACAAAAAATCGGTTATCGTGGTGCGATAGATGTCTTCATTGACCGCAATGTTTGTACCGTTCTCATTCTCAGAGAAATATGGGCCAAAGATGTCTCCGCATAACAAGCCCCACCAAACTGTCACTCGTAATGGGTGCATTGGCCTGTGTAAGACCACGTGTGGTGTTTATGAGCGTTAAATACATACGTATTTATTATTTATATATTTTTTTGTTTATTAACGTACCCACCGAGATGAAAATGCTTTTTTTTCTTTTGGAAAAAATCGACATCATCGACAAGGTATTCATTGAAAAAATTCGCAAGCCGCTATGATGGCTTGAAGCAAAGGCACTGCTTCGTGATAAGAAATCAAGTACAGTCAGACAGCTGGACCAATTTGAAACATTTTTTTGAGATGTCTTTTATAAGACTATTAAGAACGAGGGAGGAATCCGACCTTTAGAGTTTTCATACACACATACAAAGCGTTTGCAAAGTTCACTACAAAATTAAACAACAATTAGCTCCAAGCGAGTTTCCAGAATTTATGTTCCCATATAGATAAATTACCTGGTTATCTAAATTGTTTTGCTTACTTAATTTTTTTTGTACACCAAATTAAAAATAACTGTAGAAATTTATCTTACCAATTTACAAAGTAACAAACAAAGTTATGTTTAAAAAAGAATTATATCCAAAAATTATTTTCGAGTTCCAAGTCGTCAAATATATTTCCAATGGTACTACCGCTAATGTCTCAGTAACCATTACGCTATATGGTTTGCAGCTGTATAGAGGATATATCGCAATTTCTCATTTTTCATATCTTGTGTTGTAATATTGCTCTTTTGAAAAGTTGCGTTCTAAAAAAAAGGCCTTTATTAGCAGATAGCTTAGCTGGTGTTGCTTTTGAATTCAGATTTCATACCTTCCCACCTTTAGTTGGAGTACTGCTAATATAATTCGTTAGATGCATTATTTTGATTTTTAGAAATTTTCGAGGTTTCGATTTAGTGGAAGCAGAATTTTTTCTTAACGAGGTATAGCCTTTAAGCTAATCAGCAAGCTGTCGTATTTATATTTGAACAATATATTCCGATCGGATCTTTGTTTTACATTTTAGGAAAAATTGGTCTCAGTAATGTATGAAAAGAATTGGGATATCGACTCAATATATCATTTCCAAATATCCGCAGATATCCAGATGAAATTTATTTAATTCTAAAACTAAGTGCTTGTCCTAACTTTTAGTGCTAATAATGTGTTTTCGTTTAAGTCTTAATAAAATTTCAATTCATAATTTCATAAGTTCATCTTAGTCACTTCAATTTATAAAAGACAATCGATATAATAGGTGAGTTCATAGACATTTCACTATCATCAAAATACTCACCTTCGAATTTTTTCCAAATTTTAGTTTTTAAAGCCATCTGATCTGCACTTAACATGAGTGGCTCCGCTTGATTCGTCATGCAACTCGGAGTGCGCAGTGTCATACGTCCGAGGGAATCGGGCTGCTGAAAACACTGCTCAAAAAACAATCTGGAATTATTTCCAGAGGGTGAGAATTTTCATATCGGATAAGGTACTATGGAATAGTAGGCACTCCAAGGTCAGATTGTATCCCCAACTTCACAGATGGGTTGAAGTTGGATGAGGGCACATGCACTGAGGTTATTTGTAAAGATCTTAGACTTGAGCTTTACTTTAAGTTAGATTATGACTGTAGCGGCAGAGATTTTTGCTATCTCAAAATCTATTGAGGCCATAGTTAATAAGCCCACTTCAGTTTCGGAATCTTATACCATCTTCGTTAACAGTCAGACTGCTCGTCTGGTGTAAATCACGAATAGTTCGTGATTGTAGGGAGTCTTTATAGATTTTTGTACCGCTATGTTCCGGTATATAGCGATATACCTGGTAACGAGATGACTGATCGTCTTGATGGGTTAGATTCACTTTTGAACGTTTTAAGGGTTGATCTTGATTCCACATTCTGCCACTTCTACTGCCTCATTATTAAATGGGTCAGGGAAAAGGAGCAGTCGCGTTTATGGATGGATCGGGTTATTATGTGTTTAATTATGTTCTCTTTTTCGCCATTATTCTGCTTTTTTCACTATCTTCTCGTCTTTCAACGAATTTACAGTGAGTCATTTCGACAGCCGGGTATTGTACTTGTCCTAATTACAAGTACACGTCCTCAGGCGTACCTAACTACCTATAAGTGTGAATTGTACGACAGCCGGGTATTGTACTTGTCCTAATGACAAGTAAACGTCCTCAAACCTACCTACTTACCTATAAGAGTGAATTGAATGGAAAATCAAACAAAAATGGTGATTGACACAAAAGAGGGCACTTCAAACACTTAAGCCCACTTGTGTAAATGGTAGTACTGACTCAATGTAGTAAAGTGTCTGCTATCGATTTCATTTTTTTAGAAAGAAAATATACTTTATTTTTGTGCACAATGCGAGATAAAAAGAAAATATCACTTTTATGTGAAATTGAATTTTCTAACTTTATTGATAACTTGATTAAACTTACTGCTTTAATTTCACTTAATGAAACTTTTTTCTTTAAATTAAAAAAAAAATGGAACGAACACAAGCAGCTGCAAATGCCTACTGAATTCATTTTCTTTTGTAAATTAAAAAAGTATAATAATTCATGTTAACGGATTAAAGAATCAATGAATCATTGATTTCTTATATGAAGTAGTATTAAGGTGGAGTGTAAATATCAATACTTTATAGCTCCTCCTAAAGCTGTTGCTACAATATAAAATAAATTATTTAATTACAAACTTTTTCTTTGAAAATAAGTTTAAGTTACAAAAGAAATTAGTTAATTTATAAGTGTGATAACTTCAAATTTGAGCTTGATTTTTTACTACTCTACCTTCTCGTGGTCTGAGTTCTCTTCTAGTGCGTGAAACATCTGCCTGAGACTGTTTGTCTTGCTCTAATGTTGAGGTGGTATTACCATTTTGTAACGTTTGTAAATCTGCTTCAACAAGTTGTAGTGAAGTTGTTTTATTCCTAATCTGATCAAGATGACGTTTGATAACGTAATTGTTTTGTGATAAAATACAGGAACACGACTGAGGTCCAAGTTTATCTTTAATAATTGCATGAGACCAACCAGGCTTGTTTGAATTACGATAGTCACGAACCATAACGTTTTGACCTTGCTTGAAAGTTTCATTCCGATTTCCTTTGTGGTTAATAACGTTGTTGTGTTGAGAACGAACAATTCTCTCTTATGTTGTTGGTGGTTTGAGGTTACTGAGACGAGGTTTGAGTTGCCTTCAAAAAAATATTTTTGCTGGAGATTCGCCTGTACTACAGTGGATAATATTGCGATAATCCATCAAAAATCTGCATAAAATTTGATCTAAACTGGCATCATTGCTTTGATCAAAGTTTGCCTGAAAGTCTTTACAAAATTTTCTACTTGACCATTGGTTGAAGGATGGCAAGGCGCTGTTAAAATGTGGTTAATTCCATTTCTGGATAAAAAAAATTTTGGAATTCAGTTGAAGTGAATTCACGACCCTTGTCGCTCATCAATGTGTTTACCAATCAATAACGCGAAAACATTTCTCTTAATCTTCCAATTACAAAGGCTGTAGTCATCTCTTTAGTTTTGAAAATTTCAACGAACTTTGAAAATGAATCGATGAAAATTAAGAAATAAAAGTCTTTGATTGGACCAGCAAAATCGATGTGGATTCTGCTCCAAACCGATCCAATTGGTGTCCATGGTATTAAACTGATTTTTTCAGGACTAGACTGTAATTTTTGACATGGCATACAGTTTTTGAATAAATTTTCCATGTCTTTATCAAGTCCATGCCACCATATATACGATCTAATAAGTGCTTTAGTTATTAGTATGCCCAAATGTGATGAATGCAATTCTTTCAATATTTTTGTTTTGAATTTTTCAGGCTCTAAAACTCCAAATATGCAACCATATTCAACAGAGAGTTGGATATACTTTTCTCAATATGGTGTAAAACGTTCATCCATTCTGCAACTTTAGATAAAATTGAATTGAATTGATTTTCGTTTTCAATGAAATTTATATATGAATTTTCTATAATCTCATTATTAAATTTACGTTGAGGCATTCTAGAAATGCTATCAGCTTCATTTATTCTTCCCTTTTTAAATTCAATGGAATATTCAAATCCGGATAATATGACTGCCCAACGCTGCATACGAGCTGAAGCCATGCTTGGCAACAATTTGTTGCTACCGAATATAGTGAGCAAAGGGCGATGATCTGTTTTCAAAATAAAAGTGTTTCCAAGTAAATATTGTTAAAGTTTGGTAACGCAAAACACAATCGCTAATGCTTCTTTTTCAAGTGTACAGTAATTCTTCTCCGACGTAGATAACGCCCTAGATACGAAAGCTATTGGCCTTTCGCCATCATCAAATTTGTGGTAAAATTCCTCCCACGGCATCAGTAGTTAACACCAATGGTAATTTAGGATTGAAGTGAACCAAAACTCAATCAGATGTAACGGTTTCTTTTATAGTATCATAATATTCTTGGCAAGATTTTAACCAAATAAAAGGTATATCTTTGCCCAATAAACGGTAAAATGGGTACATGATATTTAAAAAGTTATTTTAAATTTTGAATAATAATTCGCCATACAAACAAAAGCTCTTAATTCAGATATATCATTTGGAATTGGTGCAGAAATTATAGTAGAAATTCTATCATTATTTTTGCTTAATCCGTTTTTGTCAACGTCAAAATCAAGATACTTTCGGTTGGAAGAAAACCGATTTCTTTATGTTTAATTTTAATCCAGAGGATTGCAATTTATTGAGCATTAGTCGTAATATTTTAATATGTTCCGCCATGTTTTTACCTGTTACAGTAATGTCATCCTGATAAACGACAACATTCGGAATTCCCCTTAAGACGTTTTCCATGGTTTTCTGAAATATAGCAGCAGCTGTTTTGACCCCGAACGGTAAGCGTTTTACTTTTAATGTTCCAATGTGAGTACTTAAGGCACAAAGAAGTTGCAATTCTTCATCAAGAACAAGTTGATTGTATGCATTGGAAAAGTCCAATTTGGTAAAAAGTTCTCCTCCTCCTAGTGCCGCAAATATCCCGTCAATTTTTGGTAAAGGATATTTAAATCTATCAAAAATTTATTTATAGTGATCTTAAAATTGCCACAAATTCGTATGTCACCATTGTGTTTCAAAACTGGCACTAGTGGAGTACCCCAATCCGATTTATCAACACACCTGTTTCGAATAAATCACGTAATTGTTTTTCGATTCTGTCCTTCGATGCAAACGGTAAGGGTCTTGGTTTGCAAAATATGGGTGTAACGCCTTCATTGACTTTCAGAGAAACTTTACTAATTTTAAACTCACCCAACTTATCCTCAAAAACTTCGATAAATTCACTTTTTAATTGATTTACAATTGCAGCATAAGAATTGGTTTGATTTATGTTGTTGACTTGCATAAACTCAAAGTTAAATGAACGTAAGAAAGATGGACCAAGTAATGGTAGATTTGTAGTGTCAGCAACAACAATAACCACAGATATTGTGCTACCTTCAAAAGTTACAGCCGCATCATATTCACCCACCAGTTTCAATTTATCACCATTGTAATCAACATATGGGACAGTACAATATTATTTTCTTCATAAAACGTAATTGACAACAACGTGCATGGAGCACATGTGTCACAAACAGCATTTGGTTTAATTCCATCAATGATGACTGGCAGAGAATACACGTCACTAGAATTTCCCTCAGACACACTAAAAATAGAATAATTAAGTAAATCTTTATCGTGATTATTATCATGAACCTAATGATACATAAGCATCATTAGATACATAATTTACACTTCTCTTCTTATCACGACATACTAAGCCCCGATGACCAATTCTACCACACGAATGGCACTTGCTGTTCTTGTATTTACAAGATTGAGAGTTATGATTTCTCCAACTACAATGAGAGCATGAAGAACTTTTTTCACCACTGTTTGTACCCCTGCCAACTCTTCCGTAGCTTCTGCCGCCACTGCCCCAACTGCTACCACCTTTGTCAACATTATAATCATCATTTCTTTTTGCTTCTGTTTTTTTTGATTTTTTTTTTGCTTTTTGACAAAATTAACTGTTGTTCCCTCCTTCACCTCTTTGGCCATACTCTTCATCTCCATAATCATTGCTTTTTTAATGCACTTTGAAGTGTGAGTTTTTCATCTTCTTCACAAATTCTTTCAAAAATGAAATTTGACAAACCCATCACAAATGCTTCCAGGCTAATTCCAAATTTACAATTGAGTGCTAATGTCTTAAGTCTGGCATACCATTCTGCAACAAATTCACTTTCTAGTTTTGTTGAATCATAAAAATTTCTTCTGTGGGAGTCTAGAATTTCGCACAATTCTTCACATGACTTTGACAGAGGGGAAGATGGACTGCACAAAATGTGTAAAACTTTGTAGGGAATAGCTCCAATTGGTTTCAACAAGATAGACTTTTTTACTTTTTCATCCGTGCAGTTGATCACACAAAAATGAATGTCCAATCTTTCTTTCCATACCTTCCACGAATCCTAATTTGAATTAAATTCTTGTATATTAGAAGTTTGAAGCACGGCCAGTGGAGCAACATTTTGTTCTGTATCAATTTTTGGACGCATTATTTTTTATTTATATATACACAAATTTTTTCCAAAAGTATTTTTTTATTAACAATCTTTTATTTTTGTTCCTCGACGCCAATATGTAGTGTAGTAATATGAAAATTAAACGAACACAAGCAGCTGCAAATGCCTACTGGATTTACTTTATTTGGTAAATTAAAAAAGTATAATCAGGGCGAACTCAATAAGGTGGTAGCAAAATTACATACATACATACATACATAATTGGCCATTACAACCCTTCAGTCAGGATTACGGCCTAGCTTCTCACACCACTTATGTTGTGTGTGCTAATTTTATACATGAGTGGCGGGACCTACAGTTTTAAAGTCGACTCCGAACGACAGTTTTTTTGAGAACTTTTCATGGCAATTTTATTTGCTCTCAGAGTTTTTGCAGAATCTGCTGAGAGGAAGTCGCCGAAGAAATTTTTTTTTGTATTTCGTTTTGATGTCGGACCGGAGGGATTCGAACCCTGGCCTTTCGTCTAATAAGCCAACACACTACCTACTAGACTATGGCGACTTCGATAGCAAAATTACAACAACTCAATTCGCAGTGTTTTTTTAACAAAAACAACATGTTGTTCTTGCTTTTGTTGTGGGCGTTAGATTGTCAAATGAAATTCGCCGTATGGCTGAAATGACGGAAGCGAATTCATATAATGACATTAAATTGTTATTTTCTGTCATTATATTCTCTATTGTTTATTTTAAATCGTTTTTAAAAAAATTTGTTTTTAAATTTTTTTCTTGGAATTCGGACTTATTTCCACCACCACTGAGTCAGTCATACATCTGGAGGACACGGGAGCAATAGGAGCAGATTTTAGAATAGAAACTGTGCCAATAGACTAAGAATATTTAAATAAATTACAAAAATTTATAAAATACAAATAAAAAAGGAAATAAAAAATAAACAAAAGAATGTATATATAGTGAGCAACAAAAATGTGTACACTTATAAAAAAACTCATAAATATATTATTAAACAGCATTTTGTTCAAGACAACTTTCTAGAGGATTTGGTCGTTATAGTCAAAGGTTCGCCTTGGTTTTTGTCTAAAAATGTTAAAATCTTTTAGTTCTGATGATTATTTTCTTTATACATGACCAATAGAGAAATATTTTAATTTATATTAAAAATTAAGCTTTTAAGCTTTTATTTTAGTCTTTATAACAATAAATTTCTTTTTATAAATATTTTTTTGTTCAAAACGTATTTCAAGGTAGTAAGTGTACAAGTTTTTTTTTACTCACTGTACCTAAATTAAGTTTTGACAATCTCGTGTACTGAAAAAATCAGTCACCTGGGCTGATAACACCACCTTATATGAATTCGCCTTGAGTATAATAATTCATGTTAACGGATTCAAGAATCAATGAATCATTGATTTCTTATAGTATTGTAGTATTAGGGTGGAGTGTAAATATCAATACTTTATATTGAATATATATTATTCTTTAATCGCTACGTAGAAATAAGGGCGAATTTCATTGAAATTAACTATATTATTGATTTTTAAAAATTAATGAAATGCATAGATAGTGAAGTTAATAAATTTATTTTTCATATATTTGAATATTACATATTTCAGGTTACATATTAATATATAGATTGAATAATTGTATCTTTTTCAAATAATTGCCGAACTTTCATGCATCCATCTGACCCACAGGAGTACAACCGTCCGTAAGCGTCTATGTGTATTTGACTTACACCTTGACCAATGTGCTTAAAAAAACTGTTTTTGGCATGTTCGCCAGCAAATGTTGTAATAAGGGAATACTGATTAAAGCTCCAAATCTGCAAATAATACAATAAATAACTTTACCATATGTTTATAGCATATATATGATATAATAAAATTATGAAAGTATGTTTGGTAAAATTGCTCTTACGTATGGGTGACAATCGAAAATTAGTGAAAGCGTTAATTGTTAACCAATGCTTTAAAATTCTACTTATAAATAGTGTATAAATCTACGTATTATCAATATAAAGAGTAAATTTTTTTATAAAACTATGTTTATTACCTAATCAAATGCATAGTTTGAAAACTTGCATTTTCAAAAATATCTTAATTGGTCATTACAAACTAGTTTCTTATATCACTCCTGTTGTTTGTGTTAATTTTATAATAGAGCCCCGAGACCTACTTCTTTGAGAAACTCTTCATGGCAATTTTATTTTACACTTAGAAGTTTGGCCAGATGACTGCGGAGAGGAAGTCGCCGAAAGAAATATTTTTTTTTCATATTTCGTTTTGTTAGAGATGCCTGAGCCGGGCTCTTGTCTAATAAGACATCGTACTACCTATGAAACACAAATCTTGAAAATATTAAATTTGTTTCGAATTGTTTCCCTAATTTTTGGAACAAATTATAATATATAATAAAATTATGTGAGACTCCTTGTCAAAAAAGTGTAATTTTATTGCTATATTTTATATCTTGAAAAGCAAGAATAGTTATTAATGAGTCCGTCTGTTTAATGCATTATTTTAAAAAGACGATGTTATATTATTTCTGTGGTGTACATTGCATTCTATTTATTCATGTTTAGTTGTACAAATTCGGAAATACTAATTGTCTTGTAGTATTTACTGATTATGCGTTATCTTATTCGAACAATATTTTAGCGATTGGCGTTTCTGTGTGATACAATGTCATAACAATTTCTTTGGATATCCTAGTAGCGGTTTGGCCAAGTTTTAAAGTGGTAAAAAACTAAATCACAATTAAAAATAAGCTAACAAAAGCAAAAAAAAAATAAAGTTTAGTCTAAAAATAAAGCTAAACTATTTTTCTGTTTTCTGAAAAATATTTATATTAGTTGAATACAATTAATTTAAATCAGAGTTTATGTTTAATAGTGAACTATTAAATAAATGACATTTTAAAATATTTAATTAAGAACTTGTAATATAATTCTTGGAATAACATATGTATATATAAATATCATTGTATGTTTATATATATATATGTATCAATGTATATATGTGTATATAGAAATCTTCACTGTATCGTTCTGTTTGCTTATAAGGAGACAGGATACATTTTTTTGATAGAATCGAAGGGAAAAGTACTTCCATACAACCCAAATATTAATAATTGCGTATTTAAAACTTAAAACGTTGCATCCAATGGAACTGATTTATTGGGAAAAGAACTGTTACAGCAGTAGCCTTGAAGTTTTATCTCAAGCACTTTCCATGAAACTGATTTACATACATAATTGGCCATTACATCCCTTCAGTCAGGATTACGGCCTAGTTTCTCACACCACTTATGTTGTGTGTATTAATTTCATACATAAGTGGCGGGACCTATAGTTTAAAGTAGTCTCCGAACGACAGATTTTTGAGAAACTTTTCATGGGAATTTTATATACTCTCAGAGTTTTTGTCAGAAATCTGCTGAGAGGAAGACGCCGAAGAAATATTTTTTCATATTTCGTTTTTGATGTCTGACCGGGGATTCGAACCCTGGCCTTTCGTCTAATAAGCAAACACACAACCTACTAGACTACGGCGACTTCAATGAAACTGATTTAGTGAGAACAATTTTGACCGGATAGGATCAAAGGGAGTGCTCTCTTACTAAGCAAATTTTAGAAGAATTATTCCAACTAGACCTGTAAATTTTGAATATTTTGTGAAAAAATGCAATTAAAAAATGCTTTAAAAAAATTATTGCCCCTATTGCTGTTGACAACTTTTTTAGTAGTTTGGTCGTCTTTCAGAAATTGGTATTGCCATTCTCAATTTAAATGCGGTTGACTCTTTGGTTGTGCTGTTGATTTTTTAGTTGTGTTTTATGTTAGTGCGGTTCACCACTTAGTATGACATTGGTTGACAAAAACGTTAAATATAGACAACTGCTTATTAGCAGTTGAGTCTCTGTCAGTTATAGAGTTCACTTATATATTTAATACATTTTCTTTTAAAAAGGTATAGAGAAAAAGATAAAAAATGGAAAAATCGTAAGTTATTTTCTGCTTCAAATAAATAATTAAATATTTAATACACAAGAAATTCAAAATAACAAACAAAGCCCAATTTGAGCGAGTTGTGAAGTTGATGGAAAAAATTCCAGAAATTTCTAAAGGAAAGCAAAAATTTGGGATGATCAAAAACCAGTACAAGGAAGCGTGCGAAAAATTTTCTACAGAATTGAATAGTTGGGGTCCACCTATAAGAACCCCCTCCGAATGAGAATTTTTTGGATTCACTACAAAGCAAGTGTTAACAAAAAAAACTTGCTAATAATAAAAAAACAATCAAGCAACAGGAGGTGGTCATTTACAAGAAATTTCCCTTAACATCCTTGTGGTCCTTAATGTCATCCAGCACATAAAAAATGATTCTTTGTTATTGTATGTGTTCATAATTTTGGATATTTCTTACTTCGCACTGGGTAGCTCAAGAAGATTTGAATCATCGCGTATTTTTCTACGCATACGAGGAACATTTATATTAGCGTCATGATTTTCATCTTCGTAAAATAAAACCACATTTAAATCCAGTTTTAATTTACTTTTATTTCTTCAAAAACTTATTTTAACTTATTTCTGTGTTATCTTTTTCTTCTGTTTCCAAATAAATTTCATGGTGTTACCGGTAACAAAATAACAATTATAACTAAAAAAACGTCGAGTTCCGCAATATCAAAAAATAATTTGCTTGTGTGAAAGTTTGATTCACTAGCAGACGCCCAAACTGAGTTGAGTTCAGAACGACAATAGGGGACATGCCTTTCAAAGCGCACCAAGAATGCTCTATCTTTGCAATTCCAAAGATTAAAAGACAGTGCGACAGAGCGTGAGACTCTCCTCAGAACTGAAAGGAGACGAGCTTCAACGTCTAGAGCTGCCGAACTATTTGAAGAGCACAACTGGTATCTTGAAAGAAAAAGATCGCGATAATCAACATCAAGCGCTGCCGAAACACCATCTAAGAAGAACGACTGCAAGGTCTTCGACAATATCCCACAGCATTATAAGCTGCTGAGACACCATACGAACGTGAAGAATGCCTTTAAAGTCAAATACATCGCACTCCAATATCACCAGTTACTGAAACAGAGACAAAGTAAATCGAGCATAGAAGGCCAAAGGATTCGAACCTCATTAAGAATAATAGCAGAGAGGAGAGAACAGTTGGATTTCCTCCGCGAACAAAACCGCAATCGGTTAGTTAATAGTCGAAATGCTTCTAAATTATACGCACATATTGCCTTTAATATCAGGTCTGTTATACATTATACTGAAGATGACCAACTGCCACTAAAGTTAGTGCCATGAGTACCAATATTGAAACTCACTGAGATACAAAACTGAAACTCCAGGAATGTGTTACGCAAACGCTAAAACGCTGAATTACTTCCACCTCCAATGGTGGGTAATTAAATATCCAAATTATTAATTACATTATACATTTTTCAGGTACAAATATACGTTCACAACATTTTCTCAGTAACATAAGTGCTTTCGTGTTTTCAAAACACGTCTTTCGGTGCTAACAACAACACAATTTTATGCCAACATTCCGAATAAAAATCATGTGTGAACAAATTTATTTGTAAATGATGTTTCATGAATAACCATAAATATATCGATTTTAACAAACATCGGCGATAAGAGTATTACATTGATGTTTTATTTTGCTATCACATACATACATAATTGGTCATTACAACCCTTCAGCCAGGATTACGACCTAGCTTCTCACACCACTAATGTTGTATGCGTTAATTTTATACATGAAGAGCGGGACCTACAATTTAAAGTCTACTCCGAACGACAAATTTTTGAGAAATTTTGAGCTTAATATTTCGTTTTGATGACAGACCTGGGGATTGAACCGCAGCCTTACGTCTAATAAGTCAACACACTACCTACTAGACTACGGCGACTTTTTGCAAATAAATAATTATATAAAAAATCCAAAGCATTTTAATTCATCTAAAAACTCAGAAACAATACCTTAGTGTAACGGTAAATATATACTGTAATTTAGTCTAGTTTAGTTAATCTACATATTGTGATATTATTTCAAAAAATTTAACAAATTGATTGATTTCTATTTACACATTAACAAAATACAGATTCCTATAATTTTACGCTCTTGTGATCAAAATAAAAAAAAAAAATGATAAAAATGTTGATTGATTTTTTTAAGTCAAAACATTTCTCATTAAAAAGTGTTTTGTTGCTCTTATAATATTATTTTAGTGTTATTTAAGAGTTTTTTAATTCATATGACTAACAAATACTACAAATATTATTTAAAATAAAAAAGTTTTTTCCAAAAGTTATTAAATTATGTATATGTATATGTACACAGGAAATAGCTCACGATGTCGATGTTTTCTTTGACTTTAACGCCGCCAATAACAACTAATATAAAGTAAAGAACTCTAATAAATGTATGCTTTAAAGCACGTAAGCATACGTTTTATGATGAATAATTCAGAAGTTTTTCAATTTATTAATAAGCATCGATGCGTTGTTTGCATCCTTATTCATGAAACTAAGGAATTGGTAAAGGTGTTCAAATAAGCTAAAAATGACCCACGATTTAGATCAGATTGCCACATTCTCGTAATTCATGCAGATAATACAATGCGCCTACCACAGCTGATGTAGCATTTTTGATGCTGTTCCAATGTCACCGCTGGATATCATAATCCGTCGGCGTAACAATAGGCTAAGCATGATAGCTGAAACACTTCGCTCATATCAGTATCCAATTACTTTAGTACATTGTGGACATGTATGCGAAAAATGAAACGGAACGTCTATTATATATACGATGGAATTAAGCAAAATCATGTGTGGATAATTATATATTCATCTTTGAGATGATTTAAGTACCCATAACGACATTAATCCCAATGAACTTGACCAATTTATTATTCTTCCAGCAAAATTTACAGATAATCCGCGTCATATGCAGAAATACTATCAAGATGCGATGACATATGTTCGATTAAAGGGATGCCCAAATCTATTTATTACATTTACAAGTAATCCCATAAGGATTGAGATAGTATCTGAACCATCCACTGATTAAACGTTAATACATCGACACGACATAACAACACTAGTCTTTAAGCAAAAATTGAAATCGGATTGGTTCATACACACATTCTTATGTGGCAGGTTTAAGAAATCATCATTTCTGCAGAAATACCCGATCCAAATCATGGTCCAGACTTGGTCCATGTAGAATTATCAAGAGAATTTCTCGATGCATGGTTGATGGGAGAAATTGGACAAATTTTGCACTTTCCATTCATGAACGCCATCGAAGTGTTCATTTATTGGTGGATCTGGAAAATGTAAACGTATTTATTTTACAGAAAGAAACGCACGGGCTAATTGTCAAGATATGTAACAGTAAAATTTTAATTGAGTTGCTTTATTTTTTTCTACTCAAATTTTAAACATTTTAAGTTCTCTTTTATTTTCTCCGAATTAATTTTTTTTTCATAAATTAAAAGGACATCAAAGATTTGAAATAGTTATCTTTAAAAATTCTCAGGTTTGTATTTTTACCAGTTTCTTATGGAAATGTCAAAATATTAAGTTAGCTTTAGTTTCGGTCGCTAGCGTATATTAATATAGTATTTCCTAAAAGTACATTGAAAAATAAATCTCTAAAAGGAAGCTAATTGATTAAAGCTATATTTTAAGAGATATTTGGAAAATAGAAGTGACCTTATAAATAAAGGATGCACTATATATAACAATAATAATATACATAAAGTAAAACGAAAACAATTAATAGTCACTATATTAATGCTAACATTTATGAAAAGTAAGGTAACAAGGCCAAAGACCGAATTTATATTTCTCTTTGTTGTGTAATCTTATCTGTATGTTCCCTTTTTATGAATCTTACGTTCGTATATTCTCTCTTTATGAGCTTATGTTCTGAAATTTCTAGGTAATTTGAGTTTATGACACCAGATGGCGTATTTGTTTTGTACACATAATTTGTACTTTTAATTATTAAACTGTAAATTATACCTTTGAATAGTTAAATAACATTTACATTAAATGTATTTTAAAACAAAAGTACTATTAAGAAAATGCAACAGATCTTACAACGCAACAGATCTTACAACGCAACAAATCTTACGGCGTAACAGATCTGTCAAACGCAACAGATCTTAGGCAGTAATTGTAAAGCGCGTATGTTTTTAAAGTTCTCAAATGAAATTATATAGACATTTTTGCCAAAAGATGAAACTCGTGACATCACCACATCCGAAAATTCCAGACCCATATAGCAGTATTCTTTATAGAATAGTAAATGAGGGCAAAACGAATAATATGTTGTCAATAAGTAGTGACTTGTGGCGTATTGGAACCCATATTACTGCCGATAACTATACTTTCGATACAGTCAATGAATTTGTTTATCCTGACCTCGCCGATACCACCAAAAATGATGTAAGTCTGGAGACAAAGCGTAGTATAGCTCTTGCAAAGAAATATAATACTCTACAAGGCAGTACTTCTCCATGGCGCTGGAGCATGGACACCATTAACCACTGATGCAGCCTTCAGAGTATTCGAAAGAAAAGTCCTACGTAAAATCTTCGGTCCAGTGCGAGTTGGCGATGATCTCCGCATCCGATTCAACAATGAGCTGTATGAGTTCCTCAACGACATGAACGTTGTATTAACATTAAGTGACTACATTGTCTCGGCCATGTTCGATTGAAGGAGGATGACCTTGTTTGCCTTGGAAAGGCCAAATCTAGGAAGCTCTGTATTCGATTGGCGTGGCCAAATGGCGAATTCCCGCAAGAAGCAGAGACGCCTGGAAGGATGTGTTAAGCCAGACCGAAATCTGTTAATAGGGTTGTTAATGGCAAATTAAGAAAGCAATATTGGTAAAAGATTAAATTGGGTATTCAGCAGTCGTATGCTTAATGTGATAAAGTATTAAGATTTCCAAAAATTCTGCCAGGAATGACAATAATTTTATCAGAACTAAAATGATGATTATTATTTACAATTATTTCCAAATTCTTTTCAGATTTTACTTGTAGTATTTGCACACTATTCGGGAAAATTTGTGGTGTGATGTGAATTTTGACTTCAGTTCATAGACAGAGCCTTATTTCCAGTCTAAATCTGAATTCTATGAAGATTGTTATTCATTTTAGAAATAGTCATTTGTTTGCGATTTATCAAAACCAATATTAACATTCTATAAGTTTGGTCGTTTTTAAAAATGATGAGAAAGTGATGAAGATGACCTTATTAGTTTTAATGATGTGAGAAAATTTTTTCCATATTTTCCAGCTTGCTGAAAAGAATTTCATGGTTAACATTATAGAATGCTTTAGAATAATCTAATAGAACGAGAAATGCCACATTGTCTTCATCAATATTTTGTCTTATTTCCTATGTAACTTCTATAACAGCAGTTGCAGCAGCTATGTTTTCTACAAAATTCAGATTGCTTTTGAGTAATTAGAATGTTATTGTAAACAAATGAAGATATTTGATTATGTATTAATTTTCCAAAAACTTTGAATAAGTACGACAGCATCACAATTGGTTCATATTAATTTTTTTGACTTTAGAATTTGTATTACCTTTGCATATTTCCAATTGTGAAGAAGAACATAAATGTATTACATGCGTTAGAATTGTTGGTAATATTAATTTTAAGAATTTTGGATCGATGTTGTCCGTGCTAACAGCATTTAATTTAACTGACATACAGCTATGCAGCACTTCTGACCGATCAACACAATGAAAATCAATCTTCTTTATTAACACCGGATCTTTCAAACTGCTCCATAGTAATCTGAAGTTTTGGAATAGTAATCAATTTTCAGTAGTTAGCTGCCCGATATTCTTCATACAGTTCAGCCGTTTTAAACCTTTCTTTGCAATTAAAGATCAAATCTCTCCTCCTACTAATAGCACTTCCAACGTTAGAACGTGGTTAGAACCACGGATTTTCTTTGCATCTAAATTAGTACTGATATGTACATATATTGAACAAATATTTAATATTTTTCTGTAAAAAATTGATTCTTAAAGAATATGTTATAATGCATGTAGTACTAATTAATTTTATATAATTTTTGTAGAAACAACTTGTAATTTATATTCTGAAAATCGTAGAAGGAAATAGAATTTTCAGCTTGATAAATTTAACATCATATGTGAGCATCAGTAGACCGTGCTTAGAAAACCAAGATTTAGTTCAATATTCTCAAAATACGCCATATTCATCGCTTGTAAATATATTATATCATTAGAGGAGTTTATAGTTGGTTGGAATCGTTGTGTTAATTGCGTAGAGATCAAATGTTTTCATATCCGTAACCAAGTTAGACTCAGCAAGCAACTTTAAATTAATATCGCCACATATAGCAATACCTTTTCATTTTAGAGTTAATTATATCCGTTTTAGTAGACGCATTTGGTCTGTAAATCAGAAGTTACCATTTCATAGCACAATTGTGCAGAGAGAATTCACACATATTGCTTATACTCTTTTATTTAGTCGTCGATCAGACTCCGTCGAGTGCACATGTTAATAGATGCTATAATATTTTTTTTCAGGTTTACACTCAAAAAATATTTTATTTTAAAAAATGCTTTTATTTAAATCAAATGTCTTAAAGAACATTTAAATGATAAGGAAAGGGAACAGCTTTTTTGTAGACATAAAGCATTTTTTTTTTGAAAAATAAAAAGGTTTGTTATTAGTAAGTGAGGAAATTTATGAACCAGAAGTAGCTCCAACCAAATATCTAAAACACTTCCCTAAGTTATGAGTCAAAGATGTATAACTTTATATATGTTGAAATGAAAATCAAAATAGCGTATATTACTAATACTTTCCCATATTTCGTATAATAATGACAATTACATTTTCTGAGAGCTGATTTTATAATCCTTAATTCTATATAAAATAAGTTTAACATATTTTAAAATTATATTTTTACATATTAAAAAAAAAAACTATTATAGACAATAATTTAGCAGGGTGTACAAATTTATACTAAAGCAGCTCGAAAAATTAAAAATAAATGATAATGTACCGTTATAATAAAATTTTAAAAATAATAGAAAACAAACAATGTATTGCTTACATAACCACTATTAATCCATACACCAAGCGCGTTTTCATATACCAACATTGAAAATAACTTATTTGAAAGAATAATAATGACTGTGGTTCAAGAGTCACTGTTTCTGAAAGCTAATTCTATAATCGTCGCCGTAGTCTAGTAGGTAGTGTGTTGGCTTATTAGACGAAAGGCCAGGGTTCGAATCCCCGTCAGTCATCAAAAACGAAATATGAAAAAATATTTCTTCGGCGACTTCCTCTCAGCAGATTTTCGCAAAAACTCTGAGAGTAAATAAAATTGCATGAAAAGCTTCTCAAAAAAATCTGTCGTTCGGAGTCGACTTTAAACTGTAGTCCCGCACTCATGTGTAAAATTAACCACAGAACATAAGTGGTGTGGAGAAGGCTAGGTCGTAATCCTGACTGAAGGGTTGTAATGGCCAATTATGTATGTATGTATGTATGTAATTCTATAATCTTTAAATTAATTAAAATACATCTCTCATTGTATATTATTTATGATCTGTTTTTTCCGTAAACGATTTAAGGATTTTGATATATAGATTTTCTATGTAACTAATATATTTCATTGTAATCAATGCCTTTGCTAAGTTTTTCGTGAAATCAAATTCGTGTGATTATAACTTTATTTGTGTTTTGATTTTTTTCTTTTTATTGCTCTTTGAAATTAACTAAACATATAACATTATATTCGCTGACTTCATCCAATATTTCATTGTTAAGCTTTAAAAAATGTGTTATTTTTTCATATTTTATTTATTTGTTTATAATAGTTGATTATTTGCTGGTAGGTTTTCCTCAATTTTCTCATTCGGTTTTATTGTGTACTATTAGAAGTAAATATTTTTATTTGAGAGTATTTATTTAGCTATTCTGAAGATAATTGTTTCTTAATAGCTCAATCTATTTTATTTTGTTTTGGTTTTTGATTAGGATAGCATCTCACTTCTTTCCGATAGTAATAATACTTTGCATATTAGGCAAGTTTGGTTATAAGCAGAAACGTTTCTCTTAGACAAGCTAAATCGTCTGCAATTCAATTTATGCTTTGTACAAGAATTATATCGAAATCATATTCATTAAGTTTGATTGTGCATCGTACAAGTTTTTGATTCTATTTTTTAGCTTTAGAAACCTAAATAAGTTGGCGAATGTCAGTTAATAATTGAATATAAATAACGTTGTCTTATTGATATCTATTAACGTTCTTGTTTTGGGATAATGCTTGAAATAATTTTTCATACACTAAAAAAAAAATTCGTAGGTATATTTATTAAGAAATTTAGTAAACATCAAACATCAAACATCAAACATCAAACATCAAACATCAAACTAAACTTTACATAAAATTAAATAAATCAACTATAATAAAGATAACAAAAAAATTTAGTTATTTTTTAGTCATATTGAATAATTAGTTTTTTTTTAAATTTAAATATAATTTAGTAGAATTGAAGGAAATTCGGTAAATTTTCTGTAGGAACATTATTTAAAGTTACTAAAAGGCCTGTAAAACTAAAGCAATTTGAGAGTTCAACTCATTTATTTTTGATGGGATCCCATCAGACGAGTTAAGGTTAAAGGGAACAAAACGTATGCTTTCATTCCTTATTGTCTATAATAAAGAGAATTTCGGACGGTTTGTGGTGCTAGTTTTACCTATCTACACTAATTTTCGAATCGAGCATTACCATTTCTTTGAGTTTCTATCGTAAACTAGAATGAACAATATTTTGCGTTCAAAAAAATTTCCTATAGAAATTCAGAATGTCTTCCAATCTTAATTTCCATGCGTATTTCAATGCTCAAATCTTTAATCTTATAATGAATTTTTCTTCGTTTTTTGACAAAATTTTCCAGTAAGAAAAATCATTTTTAAAATTGCTTTGATTCTTCTAAATCAAGTTTTTTGATAAAAATTTAATCCAATTAACAAACCAAGGAATGTGTTTGACTACCCTTTTATAAAAGATGTACAGACCGCCACCTTATTTAAATTAATTGAAATGTTAGGAAAATATATTGCTTGGATCTTAATTCCGCATTCACAGTATCGGCGTGCGAGAGCGTAATTTAAAGTGTTGTCAAAACAGATATAACATAATACATAACAGTTATAATGGATATAAATGGGCGAATGAGTGTAACTGATTTTGAAATAACTGTTGTAACCTTAAGTATTTTTAGATATTGATAGCGATACAAATATACAAATAAACCTTGGTGCTGTAAGTAAATATTAATAAAAACTACAAAGCCTGCGTCCAGTGAACAATTTACTAAAACCATCATATATCCGGAAAACTTTCATCAATCTTCCTCAGATAAACGGCCACTGATAGGCCGTCGCGAGCCTAATTGATAGTAGAACTTTTTACCACCAACTGACCCGCCGAGAATTTAAGGGGTAAACACTTTCCCCTCAACCTAACCCCCCCAAATTTTCATCATCTCCCCTCTCTCATCACCTTATCTATTCCGTTCTCCCTTTTCCATAGTACTATTTGCATAGTACAATAAGTTACTTATTGCATTCCACCATCAACTACAAGTATTTGCCTGTGAAAAATATAGGAACACAAATATGTTAATCTCATTTTCTCTTTATCCATTCATACTAGTGTTGAAAAATTTAGTATTTTAGTATTTTCTCCAGTAATTTTCCATTTCAAAAATACCACAGTATCCCCGCTAACTTTCAGTACTTTTTATTATCACATATTTATGGTTTGCGCTTTTCAACTATTAATGTTCAACATAGAGGTAAAGGTAGATTTAGTCCCGGTTAGCCCAACGTCTATGCAAAGTACGTTTTATAATAAGAAAAGCAATGAGAATGCTTGCCGAAGCGTAATGCAATTTCGGTAAGTATTTAATCTACATATGCTAAAATGAACGTACTTTCCGTTACTTTCCGTCGAAATTTGACTAAACGGGGCGTTTACGTTTCGAATCAACTGTTTTGTTTTGAGAGAAATATGTATGAGTATATGAGAAATATGCATAAGTCGTTAGTTTTTATATTCCATTTCCGTACGTGTATTAAGTATAAATAAATATTTTTTTATAAAAGTACCATTTGATTCAAAAAAGTACTCTTTCAGTTATAGTTCGGTACCATTTAAAAATGTCTATTTCACAACACTGATTTATACTCTAACTGCTTCAATAAATAACCATATTGTTACGTTTTTACCTTTTTAAAACGTTTGAAATATGAGCTCGTAGATTGCAAATAAAAATAAAAATAAATTTGTATTACATTTTAATTAAATTCTTTATTATTCACACAACTTTTGTGTGACACTGTTCACAACTTTTTAACAACAACAATTGCTTTATTCGTTATTCCTTTTGTTTATGCCCTTTTGCGATAAACAATAACAATTTTTTCACAATTGTTCTGTAGATCTATATAACGGAGATCACACGTACAGTGTCTTCACGCATGATTGACTGCAATTTTACTCTGATTTTGCATGCTTTGCCTTGCCTTTTATGTAGCGACGTAAACAGTCTGATGAATGTTCTCGTAGGCGTAGGTTCTGGTCTTCGCCTTCACGAGATTTCTATGAATGTAAACATGTTGTTTTTGTATCTTGTTTACGTTCGTCCTTCTTGTTGTTGTTTGTTATCTACTTATTTATCCCTTTTTCGTTATATTGATGTTGTTGTTTTATTTTTGTTTATTTGTTAATCAGGCCGCTGTTTTTGTTTTTGTAGCTTTTGTTTAACATTTTAATGTTAAACGATGTTACACCATTTCAATTTTCGTAACAATACCAACTTGTATCTGCAACACAGAACCATTTATCTATACCAGAGGTCGGCACAAAGAAAACATGATTAAAATGTGACTGTAGTTGTAAGAAGCATGTTTATAACCCAGAGAAAAATTGTTAGAAATATTTTCAAGTGTAACCTAATATCTTCAAGTGTAATCTAATTAAATGTATATGCAGTAGAAAATGTAGGAAAAATGTACAGAGACAAATCCCTAAAGGCTGCGTATTTAAATTGACAAATATTCTTCCAAATATGGAGCTAATTTCTCATTGTTATTAGTGAACCTCATTGAATATTAGTCAATCCTACTGTAACATTTTTTGGGTGTATAGTTCAATCCTGAAAAAAGCGACATGAATCCTCTTCTTTAGAAGCTAACAAGCAACTGAATGAATTTTGATGTTGTACATAATCGAATTGATAAATATAAATATATATATACTTTTGTATTTGTATTATAAATATATTTTTTGTTGTTCCCCCAATTTTGAGTGTTTAAAATAAAAAATTCCTAAAACAATAAAAAAAATATATGTATATATGTAAACAGTTGCGAGAAAAAATGCAACACAATGAAATATGCATAGTTAAACACTGGGTCTTGTCTTATTCACAGAATGTTGTTAGTTCATTACCTTATTACCTTATCTTTGTTTTGGGGGCCGACGAATGTAATGGGTGGGTTAGAGCCAAGCTTTGATTCGTCGTTCCACAAAACTTTGGTCAATGCAGATACCGTCTAGCCAAGTCAAACCGTTTTTTCTTTTTAACTTTACTTATAAGTGTCATCTTGGCTGGTCTTCTAGCTAATACATTTGCGTCTCTTAATTGGTTTCTAGCTGTGTGGACGTCAATAGAAAACCCTAATTGTTCGTTTTCATAATTAGTAACATCTATTGACGGTCTTGGCGGGCAGTAGATTTACGAGGTCGACTAATTCCTGGCTTTTTTTCACGTTATTTGTTGGACGACATTACGATGAAATCCGGCAAACCGCTGATTTGTTGATATTAAATTGATAAGCAACTTCATTCATTGATTTGCCTTCTTCCAAAGCCCTTATAATGGCAAATTTGTTATCTGCTGACGGCAAAATTCATAATTTGCAAATTCTTCATTAAACTTTTATTTTAATTACTCTAGTTGACCTACTTTTACCTTTAACACATTGCGTTGTATTTTTTCTCGCTAAATTTGTTCACTTTTTTATAAATCAAAAAAATTAAATAGAAAGAGAAGCAAACAACGCTTACTGATGCTTTTTTATAAAATTTAAAAAACAACAAACAAAAAAAAAGCAAAAGTGGAGTGGAATTGGATACCATTTTAAGTTTCGAATCTATGATGTTCAACATATGACAGAGACTTGCATTTTTCTCCTCGCTACAGTATACAAAAGCATAAATCTTTTAATGTGAAATGCAATTTTTTCGTTTGGACTTTGTGGTAATTTTGTCCCTTTTTTCTTTTTTGTTATTACACAAAATAACTCAAACAAAACAAAATGAAAATCAACGTTACTGCCGTCAAAACAAATACTTTTTAAGGGGTAGTATATTTACAAGAGAGTTTATAACACCTTTTTATGTTGCATTTTTATAAGAATATGGAAGATATCTGTTTCGTAAATTTTGTTTTGTGGGTTTGTAAATTGTAGTTCTTTTACTCTTTTTACAATATTTACTATGTGTACAATAGTACTTTAATGCTAAGGATCAATACCGCTTATATTTTTAGAAAATAACAGCTTATATTGGAATTTATTAAAATAACATTCGAAATTATTTATACATATTAATAAATTAATATCTAATCTTCACTAGGAAGTACAAGCAGCCGCCTATCCGTATTTTCTGAAGTTCGTTCTAAATAGAAAACTGTTTTCAAGAACAAACTTCATTAACAGATTGAAAAAGGCCCTCATTGACCTGTACAATTGCAATTAAGTATAGGGGAATAATGTAGACCTGCACAGCAGTGGTTAGACCTCTCTTGACCTACGGATGCCCAGCATGGTGGGAATCCTTCATTCTGTGTATAATTATCAGTAGCGCTTGGACACTACTTCTACGTTGGCAGTGATGATAAATTCATACCGCTCTCCGCTTCATCTCTATTGTAGGGGCATGTCTGCTGTAATCAGCAGGCGTCAATGGGCGACTAGACAATGTCATAGATGCTGGCGACTCAAGTCTCCTAAATAAATTGTTGACTGTCGGGAACCTTAAAATTCAGAACAATCATTTCGGATAGAGGTCTAGAAAAATTACCTCGTTAAGGTCTCCGTGCAAAAGATACACCCTAAAGCTGCTTAAGCTCTAAAGAAGTACCCACAGTTTGGTTGTCGGGGTTATAACGTGATTCCGGGCACCTTGCAAACGATTTCTGTAGAAGCTGCAAAGACGAAGAAGAGAATAAGGGTGTCCTTCGCATAGTAGGACAACTACTTGGCACTATGTCAAGGGATGAGCTTGAGGAATTACCTAGCATTGATGTTGTCACCCTATGCGGCTTAAGTGCGTCCAACCGATTTCCTTGGGTGGACAACCACTTCTACCTACCAGCGTAAGTACAACAGATTGCTAATTTTCTCTGCCAAGAGAAAAAATTATGTGGAAACTTTATTTTAATTTTCAACTTTAATTAGCTATCTCTGTAACAATATAGATGCATACAAGCCGCCGATGTCATTAAAACAGTATCTCCAGTGTAAGTCGGAACTGTAATATTTTGTGAATTTGGCTATCACAAGTATATACTGAATAAATTGTTAAATCATCCAGTATCACTCAGAGCATGCGGTTTTTCTTATTATATTTTTAATTATAACTTTTTTTTTTCAAATACCAATTTTTTCAATCTTCTTCTCTGCTTTATTTAATCATGTGTGAATTATATTTTATTTGTAAAAATCTTAATATTTGTATAAAAACACATGACTAACCCCCAGGCTATAAAATAAATTTGCTGTACTACATAATTTTATTGTTTAAACAGCTTTCCTACCCTCCCAAATACTCAACCTAATCTATCTACTAATTTTAATATATACTAGTTTCATCTGAGGAAAGAAATTAAGAATGGTGAGCCCGTTTGAAATTCATAAAGGCTTACATACAATTTCTACCCTAATTGATTCCATTAGCCCGCTACGACATTGTTGAGATCTGATAAACCCTTTATCGACAAATTTATAGAAGAAAAGTCTCTTTTATACTTCTGCCCAATATCTGTTAAATTACATGACACGCTTAATTACGTTTAAGATCGAAGTAAGAAATTGTGAAAAGCGTCGTAACTCTCTATAATTTCACAAAGAAATTGAATTATTCTGAGGAAGACAATGACTGTATTGCTGACGACTGGAATTCAAATAACTCAAACAGGTATAATCCGGACACATGGTTTTGACGTCTAACCTTTACAAACGATGGAGTGTGGTATAAGGTTAAAATAAGAAAGGAACTCCCAAACCCAATGAGATCAGGTGTCAAAATTGTCAACTTGTCGGTTATATAAAATATAAGTCCAAAAATCCAGAAACATGTACTACCTGCAATCTACTTTCTCATCCTAACGTCCAATGTACTAAGAATCAATTAAAACATTCTCCATCTGATAGAAATTCTGCCAAATACATTGAACAAAAAGAAATAATCGTAATCAAAACTTTTAAGAAATGTTCCTACTTCGTCGCTAAGTGAAGATATGACATAAGCAACAAAACTCATTCAAAATATAGCACTATTATTTTTCAGTTTGAAAAGTCTTTTAATAAACCAAACCAACAAAAGAATCATTAAAACCATTAACTAACGTTAACCATTTATTACTTTGTTACTTATTTTCTGATTTTGAAGCTTATATGTCATGCTGAATATTTTCCCATAAAGTAACAAAAACAGAAGTAAATTAAAAAAAAGCTGCAGATCAAGCTAACTATTCCAATATAATTTCAACAACATCAAGCAATCTGAATCAGATAGTAATAAGTAAACAAACAAAGGATTCACAAAACATGAAAAAGAATTCGGACAAATTGCTTAACGACAAACCAGCAAATAACAATTTTTCCAATCAAAATTTGTCCGTCCCAAATTCCCCTTTAAGTACCTTGACACAAGATCTTATCTCGAAATATGAATACTATATTGCAAATTTCCCATGGAAATTCTACAATGGATATTTTCATAATATTGCAAAGGAATATAAATGGAAATTAACAATTTTAGTGAACTACAACTGCTTAAAAGGTAGCATAGAAGGTACCATAATCCTGCAAAACAACCACTGAAAAGTGTGAAAGTGTTTTTCATTGCTCCGTATTTTTCTTTGATTTCAAGTGTTTTAATTGCCCTACTGGTTCGTTTTTTGTTGCAATAAATCCGTCAACTTCTGTGTCATCGAGGTGTCTGCCTGTATCGTATACTACCTGTTATAAATGTTTTTCCTAATTGGGATATCTTTTTTAATAACATATCAACTATTACCAATTAATACAAACATGAGAATATCCTATTTATTCACTAACTGGATAAAACTGAATTGGTATTTGTATTTGCTAAATTTTTTGACTGTGCCATAAGATTCTGTATCCCAAGAAAATATTTTTTCTTATTTATATTACGTTGATACTGAATAATTTAATTGTATTTTAGATTATTTAAACTCTAACTGTAATATTAATGGCAAAGAGCGTATTATTACATGCTTATTGTGGTTAGACAATTATCATTTAAAATGTGATACTCTTAATGCCAGAGATGCTGGTGCAGACCCATTAAAATCACTTCAATGGAATTGCCCTAGCTGCAAAAAGATTAATTAAATTTCTATAAATTTTTTAAAAGATACAGAGAAAAATTTAATCTAACTACTCTCCTTTACGCTTCAAACTAAACTTTTAAAATTTCAAACTAAACTTTTAAATTATGTACAAATTTTACAAACTTAGATGACAATTCATGTTAATGATGTTGATTTACTATTTATTACTATTATTTTTATATTACATTATTATTACTATATTCAAAGTCGGTGATAGTGCAGATGCTCTGGTACACAAAATTCAATTTCCTTAGCCTAGATCCGTTGCATCTTACAAAATTACTTTACCTGCTGATATCTTTGATAAACTTCTATACATTAATTTTTGACCTTTAAAGACTTTAGTTATGACAGATGATTACAAGCAAAGACCGAGAGCCGCTAATATTTGGTGTCCACATTATGAATCTAATATTGCAAAATACTGAATATGACTCTTATTTCATCGCTTTTATATCTCCCAAAATATTGCATGCGTAACGAATGGAAGGTAATACGTTTGATATGGTACGTGTTATGAGTACGCAGAAATCATAGCAATGCTAAAAGTTGAAAAAAGGTGAATTATTTTCTCTATATATTTGAAAGATGTACGTGTTTGAGACGTGGTTTGATCCGGATGTTCTAAACTGTGTTTTCAGCCTCGAAAAATTTAATATTTTCCAATGCGACAGAATTCATATGCAGGTGGTGTATTATTTATTATATATTCACAAGCGTATATCATTCAAAATAAGTTGTTGTTCAAACCCTGACGAAAAAATCAAACAAATCTTAATGGAAATTTCATCTTCGAATAGTAAGTTAGATACAGGCTGCATTTACAGACTACAGGAATCTATTAAAACTGACGTAATTTTATCAACCATAAACTCTAGCAGTAAAATATGAAGCTGTTATAGGTATGTGGCGATTTAAATTTAAATTTGCTTGTCGAGTCTTACTTGTTTACCGACAATGAAACCATTTGATCTCTACGCAACTAACACAACGATTCCTTATTTAATGATATAATATTTACAAGTAAAAATAAAAATATCGAATGTATGTATGTATTAAATTTCATCGAGTGTGTTTCCTTCTACGATTTAAGCAACGTAAATCAGAATTTGTTACTACAAGAGTTATATAGAATTATTTAGAACTCCATTTGTTACACTTTATCATAATAATTTATTATAATAAATATTTGTTCATTACACAGGAAAAATGTCAATCTTAGATGCAAAGAAAAGCGGTTTTGACATTAGAACTGCTATTAGAAGGAGAGTCTTGATCTTTAATCGCTGCAAAAGGTTTAAAACGGCTGAACTGAACGAAGAATATCACGCAGCTAGAATTGGGGTAAATAAAATCATCAGACAGTTAAAAACTGTCTAGTATTTCAAAATATTCATCAGTTGAATCTAACACGTGGCTGAAAATTCGTAAAACTGTCATTTGTAGAAACCAGTCTGAAGGATCCGACATTAATATAGAAGAATTAAATAGATGATTTATTCAGTCCAATAATAAATCACCAAATTCGCTCGTGACTATCCCAAATCGGTCTGTTCTGTGTTCTGGTCCGTCTGATTTTCATTGTGTGGATCAGTCTGAAGTACTGAATAGCTGCATGTCAGATAAGTCAAATGCTGTTGGCATGGACGACATCAACCCAAAATTTTTAAAATTAATATTACCAACAATTTTGCCGCATGTTACATTTATATTCAATACTACACTAACGCAAAGCAGCTTCCATCAGACTTGGAAAGGTAATACCCATTTCATTATTAGGTCATTCCAAAGCATTTGTTACGGTTCAGCTTGAAATTCTTTGGAGCAAATTGAAAAATAAGTTTAATTTTTCTAGCAAGCCATTAAAACTTATAAGCAAGCTATTAAAACTTATATTTTTTTAAACGCTTCCAATCAGTATTTAATAGGATAAACACTAAAGCTTTTTACCTGTTGTTAGAGGTGTTTCGCAAGCATCAATTCTTGGACAGCTTTTCTTTACCATTTTTATAAATGACATCGAAAATTACTTAATGCATTTCAATTGCCATGTATGCAGACTACGTGGAAGTTTATATTGTATGTGACAAATCCCAAATAAAGGACTGTATTTCTTAAATTAATGACGACCTTCAGAGAATTCATATCTGGGCTCAACCCTAGAATATCAAAATATCTTTTTATTACGCCTAAATCAATCAAAAGTACAATCGTACCACAAATTTTCTTGAACGATGTATAAATAAAACAAGTAAAATCCGCAAAAAATTTGGAAATATTTGTAAGTTTCTTAGTTAGTCTAATCACGTTATTCTCAAAGCTGTAAATATTTTCTCTATTTTAAGAATTTTTTGGAAATCCCAACTCTTTACACAATTAAATATAAGACTGCTGATTTCTAGATCTTATCTTCTGCCAATATTGCTATATTTTGAAATTTCGGATGTTTGAAATTTCCGGATGTTGAGATTCTTAGGACTTTAGAAAATTAAATGTAGCTTTTAACGTCATAGTCAGACATGTCTTTGGCTTAAGAATATTTGAACGAACTTCGCCTTTTACCAAAAGATATCCTTGGAATTTTATTGGAAAACCTATTAAAAGGATGCGGGCTCTACAATTACAGCATAAGATCATTTACACTTCTCTCGACCTTACATGTATAAAATATTCACCTTCACTCGTTCACAAAAACCAAATAATCTTTTACATATGAGGCACCGATCTCTGACGTCTAAATGGCATTTTTATGTAAACACTATTGGCCTTTGATACTTGTTATCTCGAAATATTCAATTTATAAGAAATGCTATATAAATCAATAAAGTTTTGTTACCTCACTTCTCATAAACGTTAACGTGCTATTAATTCACGTTTTACTTTGTATATTTTATCATTGTTGAATATTAGTAACTTCATTATATTTATAAAAAATACCGTAATCCTAAATAAATAAATAAATATAATTTTACGCCTCATAAAGGATACATAACTTACTTTCATAATAATTGTAACAATGTAACTTAAAAACTAGGAACATGTGTATTTATTAAAAATAATATACCACATAAAAAAAATATGATTTTGCATTACAAGGTATAGCAATAAATATAAATTTCAATATTATTTTTACTACACTATCACTGTATCTTCCGACATCTTTAACTTTTACCAGTCAGGATCTTCCTAATCTATTTACTTCTGTTATGAATTCAAAATTTGTAGATTCTTGAGGTTCAACTGGCACGAAACACAGCTCTCACATATTAGGGAAGGCTGTACGTGGTGATGGCTATCATACTACCCATCCCTTACACATTAAATATTAACATAACGTCATGGGATATTTTGGGAGAGACTTACAGTAAAGATCGTTTCCCAATTATATTTAAATTGACACTCAGTAGATCAATTGTGCTGATTAACCATATGTTGATGAAAAGTAATTAAAATAAACAGTTTTCTATAAATACTAACAAGGAAACTTCTATTACAATAAAGGCACTAAAGTCACCTGCTAATATTTCAAATCCTCAGTCCTTAAGTAGAGTGTGCTAGGTGGAACACACAAATGGTAGCTTTTCGGAATAGTAAAATAAATGCTAAAAAGCTTTTAAAAGGTCACAACCTTGTAAAGTTTAAGAAATAAATTCGATCTTTCACAAGGAATAAAAAAGTCTACAAAATCAGTTTTCACAATTCTACTGTCACTATTAATCTAAATTCATAAATGGTCATTTGAAGGAAAGTTAATCATTTTTTAACAATGGAACTAATAATAAAATACTAGCCATAAGAATATTTAATAATACTATTTCAGCTGAATCGTATGAAGAAAACTGATTCGAATATTCAACAGATCTGATCTTTTCTAATCTATTCATTCACTCAAAACATATTTCCCAAAATCAGCAACAGTATTAGTAAGAATGCTTAAGTTAATAGAGAAGGCAATGACATTGTTATTATAATTGTCCCTATCTAAAGTTAAATACTAAACTACACAGAACTTTAGTCTTCGTTCAAAATTACGGTTATTAAAATTGTTTAATGGTTTTAGTACTGAAGTACTTTTCAAATATTTTGAATAAATTGCGAAAGGGTTTTTGAAAAATACCTTATTAATCAAGTGTTCACAGAATCTTAAATATTTTTCACAAAAGAAAATGGATTTTCGTAAGCCGTAACCGAAAGCCAAGTGCAGTGGGCGAAAAAAAAAACAAAATTCTTGACTAGTCATTTAATTCTCAATTTCACCCTTTACTAGAACCTCACGTTTTGACCCTCATTTCAACAATGTCCTCCTTGTTACTGTCCGAATATGTCAAATGCAAGTAGCTTGTTTGTAAGATAGATGTCAGTCTATTAATAATACGAGATCGCCTTACTCTTTCTGGTACGATCTCAAATACAAATATGAATGTATATGAAGGTATGCGATATTAAAAGTAGCCAAAACTCTTTTATGATATCCATACTATCTCGTTTTAAAAATTATTCAAAGTATTTATTCTTACCTTTATATCGCCTTCTATGGAACCAGTAGCAAAAAACTCTTCATGAGGATCAATGCTTATACATTTAATACAGCTATCGTGTGCCTTTAAAAATAATGAAAAAAGGTACTGATTATTATAAATGAACATAATTCGCCTATTGTATTATATTAATATTATACATTTGTATTCTTCCAATAAAAAATGAATAGAACAAACTATAATTAAATTTTAGAGGCAGCGATGTTATTAAACCCTAAATTCTATTACCAATTAATACAAATAAGAAGCAGGAAACTCAATATAGCCGATAGCTTTGCTTTGAACTTTAAAAAATATGACGAAATTTTGGCGTTAAGTACTTTTAGTACAGTGTAGTAGAATATGGTAATATAAGTACTCTAAAATACCATACCAAAATACAGATGTGGACAATCGTTTGATTTCGTTTAGTTCTTTATAGCCTGGTTTTGTAATCCATGTCACTCAAAAAATTTGTCAAAATGAGTAAAAAAATTTCCTTTTCGTTTTTTAGTGTAGGTATGACTAAAAACAAATGGCGAACGTTTTGAAAGATTTTTATTTTTCTTTTAATACAATAGTTTGAAATAATAATGTCAGACAGTTAGAAAACCGATCATTTTAAACTTTTTATATAAAGTTTGTGTTTGTGAAATTAAAAAAAAAAAAAAAGAAAAAAATAGGTTTAAGTAATAAGGTATTATAAATTCACACATATTGACAATGGAATAAACATGGGACGCTGTTGCTGAATGGGTTAATGCTTTAGGCTCACCAAGTGTGAATGGATACGAGTGGAAAATTAGAGATTCGAATTTAATTAAATGCCTGCGAGTTGGCTGATTATCTCAATCGCTTATTGCAGGTGTGACAGCATCAAAGCATCGATAATCGATATGTTCCATTTTTGGGTTACCCATCTGACAAACCCATGAATTTTAAGTTACAGTTTTTTCGATACATCCAGTACATAAAAGCCATCTCGAATAACTTATGATCCAAATCATAATTTTTTTTTGTAAGAACAAAACACAATTTCTTTTTTTTGTATTTTTTGTAAAGATAAAGCAGCTGATAGAATTCACTTTTTATTATGTACAATATTTTTTAATATTGTTACGTTTTTATCTTTTAAAGACGTTTGAAGTATGAGCTCGTAGATTGCAAATAAAAATAAAACCAAATTTGTTTATGTAATGTATGGTTTTAATTAAATTCTTTAATTAATATCCTCTATTATTGCTTTATTTGTTATTCCTCTGTTTCTGTGATAGACAATAACTACTATTACTCAATTGTTCTGAAGATCTTTGTAACGGAGGACGTCAAACCACGATTGCTTTCTTCACACGCAACGCGACTTCACACGAGATTGACTGAACTTCTACTCCGACTTTGTATAATTTGCCTTGCCTTTTATATAGCGATGTAAACAGTCTGATGAATGTTCTCGTAGGCGAAGGTTGTGGTATTCGCCTTATCGAGAATTCTATGAATGTAAACATGTTGTTTACGTTTGTCATTGCAGTGTTGTTGTTTCTTGTTGGTTTACTTCTTTATCCCTTTTTCGTTATAGTAATGTTGTTGCTATATTTTTGTTTATTTGTTAATCGTGTAAACAAGTCCGTTGTTTGTTTTGAAGCTTTTGTTTAACACTCAAGCCTGTTCGTCCAGAATAGGCTCATTATCTCTTATCCATATTTCGCCAGTCGCTCTACGTGTGCGACTTTCATTTTTACTCTGGGGCTGTAAATTTCTGTATCCTGTACATTAAGTCGTTTAGTCTTTTAATTTTATTTAAAAGGCATTCGACTTCCTCCACGACTTTTATTCTTTGTTGTGGTCTGAAAATCGTGCGAGCGGACTCCTGGGCTAGTGCGAAGGCCACGGTCTCTGAAAAGGTTGTCTTCTGTGTGATGAAGGCTTGAGGTGTTACGGGTGACATAGATTCTATATCAGGAGCATTTGTAAAGTCACAATACTCGGAATCGTGGCGGCTATACCGACTACTAGAATTAGACAATATCAATAGACGACGAAAAGTCCGCTCTAGAAAGCGATCGCTTTGTTGAGCCTACACTTGCTACTCCCACACTGACGAGTTTTCGATGGTAGAATTCATGTGAATTTGGACGTTTTCCTCGCGTTCCCTCATACGTTCTCTGCCACGTTCTCTTTTTCTTCCGCGTTTCCTTTCACGTCCTCTTTCATGTTCTTTCACCCTCTGTTCTCTTTCACGTTTACGTTCGCGCTCACGTTCCCTTTCATGTTTACGTTCTTTGTATTCCCGCTCTCGTTCTTTAGATCGCGGGCGACTCTGTCGTGAGTCTTTAGGACCACCATCACGATCTTTCTCTTTTTTCACTGGTGGGAAAATATCGATCATTCTTTCCCTCTTGGTAGCCGTCGGCATAGGAACATTTTTACCTACTTGTTCATCGGCATCCCAGTCTAGTGCCTTACCACTTTCGCCCGTATTTTTCTTCTTTTTCTCCTGAGCATAATCAGTGATCTCTTCAACTTCCCATTCTCGTTCTATGCCGACTGGTTTCTTACTATCTTCACTGTCGGCTGCCTTTCCTCCTTTCTTTTTGGCGGGTGTCGAACCTTTCTTCAGTGATTGTTTTGTTTCTCCTTATATCTCTCAATTATTTCAGGACAACTAAGTGTTTCCTCCGGCTCCCAGGTATCGTCAGCCTTTACATAGCGCTTCCATCTAATTAGGAAATACGACCATGTTTCGTCTTGTGACCAACAATGTCCTTAACTTCATATCCTCTACTTCACCGTCATCACCTTCTTCATCATATTCACCGTCATCATCTTTATGAGAAGCTTCCTTGGCTTTAGCTTTTATTTAACGCTCTGCCGCCAGATTTACTACTATTCTTTGAACTGCAGCCATTTAAACCTAGAGTTGACACCTTTTTCTGCAGCTTCCTTTCTTTTCAACTTTGGCCAAAAATTTTTGGTCCACATCTTCCATTTTTGTCAAAATTCTTGCTTGCATTTTTCCACTCTTAGTTCGGAGAGTTTGATTTTTTTTTACTTTTAGATTTTGCAATCCTATTCCTGACACCAATTGTTACGTTCTTACCTTTTAAAAATGTTTTAAATATGAGCTTGTACATTGCAAATACAAATAAATTTGTGTTTAGATTTAAATTCTTCGTTATTCGCACAATTATGTGTGCCATTGTTCACAACTCGTTCTAACACAACAATTGCTTTATTTGTTATTCTCCTGTTTCTGCCCTTTGCGGTAAACAATAACAACTTTTACAAAATTGTTCTGTAGATCTTTGTAACGGACGTCGTCAATTGTTTTCTTCACACGCAAAGCGTCTTCACACAAGACTGGCTGAACTTCTACTCCGACTCCTCATGCTTTGCCTCATGCTAGTTACTCAAACGTAAGAACCATAAAACGTAAGAACATGCTAAAATACTACTCTGTGGTACACCGAAAGTAATCTGCTGAGGAGGACGGCTCTGCGTAACGAAAAACTTGCGAACAATAATATTTGTTTCTAAAGGTACGGTCACATCTGGTAAATGTTTGCCTCACATTTGTTTACTCTTGTTTGTCCGATATTTGACTGAAACAACCAAAAATTTTGTTTTGTGTTCGTGTTTACTTTACGCACATTTATTGGCCTCTTTTTATCTTATCAAAGAGAAATATGGGCAATCATGTTTGTTCAATGGTCACATTTGAAAAATATTTGACATAGATAAAATATTTAACCAAAGCGTGCGTTTATTTTTGTGTTGTGGAACTTCAGTGCTATTATTCGAAGAGAAAAGGAAAACAACTACGGGTTGGGAAGCGTACTTTCTTTTTTTTTTTTTTTTGTTAATCACAATAAAATAAACAAAAATAAACTATATTTAAGAATCGCTGAAATTGTGTACATATCTTAAAATCTATAATATATAAATCGAATAAACATATCAATACATATAATTTTTTGTAGATTTAATTTGAAAATTTTTATTGATATTCTTAACATTATTCACTCTTGACACTTTGAGGGATCGAAGTTTAACTGCTAAAGTGATTGAATTTCAAAATGAACCACTTTTGTGTAAAAATAAACCATTGTGATGTTCCTGTTCTTGAATTGTTATTATCCATTAAAATAACTTGTACCGTTCATTTTAAGACTTCCACTCATAATATAGTAATTTGGAGATTTCCAATTGCATTTTTCATGAAGAACAAAAATATAAAATTTTCGAGCTGATTTAATTTTATGTGGTGAAGCGTCAAATCATGTCAGAGGTACAAAAATATACACTTTGTGACAAAAATTTTTCATTTACTTTTATATCCACTATTTTCAACAAAAGTATCAAAATTTTTAAAGAATTCACCTAAGTCCAGCGCCTCTGTAACTTCCTGTGTTGGTGTTTCTTTGCTACCTTTGCTCGCGACTTATAAAATACACAATTTTTTATTTAAAAATGTAATTATTTATGTTATTATTATTAAAAAATAAAATTTGTTAGAAAACAAATGATTGAAATCTTTTTTGCATCAATTAATGTATGCATACTCAAATGTCGCATGAGTACTCAAATTTTATGCACACTTACACATATAACATATACAACGAATACTTATATTTTGAAATAATTAAGAGGTTTGTATAAGAAAATTATATGTTAATTGTTAACTTAAAATTTTATTCCATTTCTATTTTTTTTAAATTTTGTTTAAATTTAGTTTTGCTAGTAGACAACACAGCCCAATGCAGCTATTATTTGCCCCTGTTTGACGTTATGAAAAATATGTAAGATCAAATAAATATTTGACCAAAAGTTATGAAAATATTTGACAGCGGGTGGTCATACTTAACACATTTTTGTTTGACGGCAAATAATTTTAATTGCACAAAATTTAAAGATTTTACTGTTTGCACCTCAAAATTATTTTCTGTCCATATTATGGAAAAGAAATATTTTACGTTTTCGGTCAAATATTTGCCAGATGTAACCGTACACTGAATACATTGAAGGGAAAGTTCAGGTTCAACTTGTGAATCAGTCGATAAGGGAATAACAGTAAATTTTCTTTTCGAATGTCATTCTATTCATTTGTCCTAATCTGTGGGTTTATTCAGATGTGCTATGTTTCCTTCTGAATCCAAATTGAAAGCATAAGTTTAGATATAAGCAGTTCCTCAAATAATTTTGATTGTATTGACAATAAACTTGTAGACCTATATGACTTAGCTTTTGTTTAATGCTTGCCAGGTTTTGGTATCATTTTAATTAGAGTGGGTTTCTACGCTAAAGGATAATATTAGAGTCGTAAAATTGCAGTTATCTGAATATCTCTAATTTCAATCTTAGCGGAACATGGGGTGTAGCAACCACGATGGCATTGTCACGAAAATTCGGGATGAAGACAGTTTTTAAATCGTTAACAAAAAGATTTCCTTTCTCAGCATCATTTCTTACACAACCGCCCAAGATCTGTGCTGTCGTTATTCCGAGCAACGAACATTTCAACGTCTGCAGGAAAACTTCTATTATTCTTCAACTGCATGTGGCGTATGTTCAGTGATGAGCAGCCCACGTAAGGTCTTTATTGAAATTGGAGATTGATCCTCTGGATCCGTATATTTTCTATGCAATAAGAGCTCAGGTATCTTTTAATTTTAAACCAATTTACGCGATTGTTTACGCTCATACCTATAGTGGAAACTGCAAGAGCTGTTGTTCGAGATCAAAAAATAAAAGGTGAGTGGTCAGAAGACAAATCCAGGGAAGCTTAAATATTTCCCTGAAAATATTTTCAGTCACTCCAAAATCAATTACGTCAGGAATCTGTCCAAGTCATTTTATATATTGCATGAAATAGCCTTTGATCTCTAGATGTCACAAGTCGAACCTTCGGGAGATACGTTTAGCGTTGTATTCTCCGGCTTTTGAGAAACATGATCCTAGAGAAAAAAACATAAAAACTTTTGTGTTGGTCTTCAGTAATCGAAAACATAGGTGAAAGTCATGAATGCAGTTGTTCGTATTTTGTAGATAAATTTAAATTAGAATTAAGTCGCACAATAAACTAGTTTTAAGCATTGGTTTTATTGAGTTCTCCCGAAAAATCCGCCTGCTCTACCCGGAGTATCCTTGCAAGTATAATAGTAACAATAAATCTAATACTTCTTGATGTTAAATTTGTCACGGATATGATCATAATATTAACTTCTTTTTATTTCAAAAAGTACTCAATCTCATATTTATGTAGTAGATCCTCAAGCAGTTTACCTGTTACCGATCGTCGCTTGCAGCAATGCAAACTACATTCTCAGTATATCTTAAATCAGGTCGAGCATAGTAGTCATAAAGCTATTCACACTTTGAACCAATTTATAAATGATATATACAAGACGATTAAAATTGTAATTGTATGTCTCTTTTTGGCATATCGCACTTATTAGTATAAAAAGAAGATTACCACACAACACATATAACGGGGTCTGTACGTTTACTGGGTTCTTCTATAGCGACTTATTGATGATATAAGTTTCATTATTTTTAACATTATGTCACAGGTTCAAATTCCACACGGAATAGAGATTGTGGAACTCTCTCACGGCTTCTTATATTCGAAAAACTTTTAATATTAAAACCTTGGTCTACAAGTCCACCTTTCCGGATCCACGTTGGCGTCAATGACTTTAACAAAGAATTGTAAGCCTTTCGCATTTGTCAGCTAACTTTTTTTTGAATTTCGTTCGTATTATGCGATAATCGTTTTCAATGTTGACTTCAATTTTTGTCTCATCTATGTTTCCACGTTTAATTGAGGTGACGGGAAATTAATCGGTTTTTTTTTATAAAAATGCTTCAATTTTTTTCTATAAGTTAATTTAAGAAGGTTTAGTCAATTTAGTGGTAGTAATGGGTTTCAGGCTTTGTCTAGCAGCAAGGAAAAAGATTTTGTCGAGCGGTATATTGGATAATTATGATCCCGATTAAGAAGCAGGATTAATCAATATTTTTTTACTCATAAAAAGGGTTTTGATAAATTTGAGCTTTGTTCAAATCACTTGTTTAAACTAGGAATACTTGCACTTAAATATAAGTAATTATTAAATAATGTCTACTAAATTCGGAGCCTATTAAGTTTTTATTGTTCCCTTATGAAGAACTTAAGACAATGTAAGAGTTTCGGCTACTTGCGCCGTTTTATTTTTTAGAAGAATTTTTGAAGCTTATCCATCATCTCGCAGATTATTTTTTTAATTTTATTTATATTCTTTAATACTTTTCTTAAGCACTTTAACTTTAAACAGACAAAATAAAACCCTTGTTTGTCACCTATTAACTGACTGAAGGGGCCGTTCCACGACAGTTATGTTTTTTTCAGCTAACAATATATTTATCAATCTTGATGTATGCTTTGGGCCATTGTTATGTTCGAAGACTCAAGCAAGTGACATTTCCCTTTCATACGGAAGCGTAACATTTCTAAAACTAACTTTTTGCAAATGCTGGTTAATTATTTCATCGATTCGGAATAGAGGGACCATACCAGAATCACGTTCTCACTGCATCCTCCATCTTTACAGTGGAGTGCCGTGATTTTAGCCGCATATTGAACCGCATGAAGTTTGAATTTTTATTCGTCACTAAATTATATTGGAAATTGGCCAGTTTAAGTAGTCTCTACCAAATTTCGGTTGCGTTTTAAAACAAGTATTTTTTTTAGCAGGAAGGTACGCTCAAAAGGAGACATCTACCAAGTGTCTAGGTACATTTCTGGCAGCTATTGTTAGTTGAAGGTTACGAACATGTATAGTAATTAAGAGTTATTTTTTACGGTTTGCACGATAAAATTATCTGCACGTTGACTGGTACTTCGTGAATGTGTTCCCCGATGGATACAATTTTTTCGGAATTGCATTTACTTTGGTCAGGCGATTATCAATTTCGTCGATAAATTGGCAGCAAAATACAAAATATGAAAATATTTTTTGAAAACTCTTTGCTTACGTCCGGAGATGTGACAATCCCATCCCCGGCGATATAACTGATCAGCTAGAAGAGGCCTAAGAACAGATAGCGTTGTAGTATTTAATAAGCTTTAATTTAATTTGTTTTAACATTCTACTGTATTTTAAGTTGAACTTTGGGATATTTTAATATCCTGCTGTAAATCAATTTAATTCAGGTCTCTTACTTGTGATATTTGTGCTTAATTTTCATTCTTTTTATAACCATCCAAGAAAATAAATCATGCTATACTTAAGTGTCATTAAAAAAAAGAAAGTGAATTTATATTTAAAAAAAGGGAATTAATAAAGTGAAAAAAAAAGAAAAAAAAACCGTGTGTACATTTTATTTCGAGAAGGAAATCTTGAGGGGCAACAGACGAAGTAAAGGAAAGAGTTTTTTTTCTTTTGGTAATTTGGATCTACAATATTTTTGGTTCCTTTTTTATAGTGCGCAGCAAGAAGACGATATTCTCTTGGTTTTTTTTTGTGTTCTTCCCTCACATACAATCCACGGTTCAACATTTGGTCCATCGAGCCGGATTTTGGAACTTTCTTTTTACAAGGTAAAGTTGTTTTTGTATTACTTTTATATTTTTTCTATTTGGTGGTAATTTTATATACTTGTAAAGTTTTGTTGTCTAGTCTAACAGAACTTTGCTTGTATAATGGATTTATAACAGTGCATATATATTAACAAAGTGGTGTGTTATAATTTCAATAGCATTGACACACTTTGTGAATTTATTGAATATAAGAACCAAAGTATTCTTTGTATACGCGCTGTTATAGTAATTTGTCTTGACTTATAACAAAGTCAAAAGCTACTGAGATTTCAAATTGTGGTGTGAATTTTACACTTGAGAATCAAGTTCAACCACCCAATTTGATATCCGTCAATAGTAGTGTTATAATTGGTGATGGTGCATTGGCCAAATTGTAAAGCTCTTTACCTTTTATAACAATTCTTCAAATCCAATGGATACATGATGTACCCATAAATAAATGTTATTACCTTTATTGATAGATCTGGATTTTTAAGTAAATAAAGATTTCGAATTTTAATCAAATTGGAAGGAAATAACAATATTTATTTATGGGTTTGCCTTTGATTTTTTATTATTTATTCATTAATTTTCTGTAATTCCTTAACTTATGCAAAGTTAAATTTTTATTTGTTGCTTTAAATTAAAAAATAATAATAAATATTTAGTTTTAAGTTTAATTTATTAAATTTGGTGCATGGGCAAAATATATTTACGTACTTGTATATATATGCGGTTGATTTGGAATACAAGGTGAAAGCAGATAGCGGTACGAGGCTATTTTCGCACCTTCGTATTTCTTTTTTGTACTTTTATTGTTCTTTTTCCTTTGAATTTCTAAAAACAATAAGAATCGGGTTATTGGCCATTCGTCCTGTTGGCTGAGTTTCGCGGAAGTGCATAATATTTTTGAAAATATATGTCCGTCTTTTATTAAGTTTGCGATAAAGCGCTAATTTGAGCGCGGTAGTACCATGGTTACGGTGACCTTTTTATTTATCTTTTTGAAATATTGTCGTTTTTTCGGTTGTGTGTGTACAATTGTTAACGATCAGGACGCGTACGTTTTCAAGTTCTTTTCGGATTTTAATTATTATTTATTTAATTTTATATTATATTTGATTTTAATTTCGTTGGGGAAATTAATCATGAAATAGTGAGGAACTGAATATCAACCATTCTGTTAATTTTTCTTAGTTTTTTATTCTCTTCGTGTGGGTAGTTTCCGTTGATATAGTCGGGATGCCGAAGTCGAGGAAATTGTTGAGTTTGAGAGGTTTGCTCAAATATTCCGGAAGGTAATACGTCCCTCTCCATTGAGATACAGAGAGATGAGTTCAAGTCGTTGTGGGCAAAGGTGCGGGTCTCCTATGAAGCCTTTGCCACAAGTGATGAGGAGGATTTAGAAGGTGACCAGGAAGCAGCAAGGGAACTTTTTGGGCACTAATGGGAGAGCTCTGCCCAAATGGTCAAGGCAGCGAAAATCGCATTCGGCATGATATGCAGTTGCCGCCTTGTACCATGGAGGTGTTTCATGGGGATTACAAATATTGGCCATCCTTCCGCGACATGTTCACTGTTGTTTATGTGAACGGGGCTAACATTTCACCAGTTGAACGGCTTTTTTTATTTGAGACAGTTCACACGTGGTGAAGCCTTAGAGAGTGTTAAGAAATCTCCCCTAACTGTTTTAGGATTTTAAGGGGCTGGAATAACCTGAAGGATAGGCACGAAAATAAGCTGATTTTAATGAATGCTCAGCTGAAATCTGTTCACATATCACGATCGGCGGCCTTTTCGGAAATCACACTGGCTGATCCGAAATTCAATGAGAGCGATCGCGTGGATATTCTGATTGGAGGCGACATTTATCCTACCGTAATGTTGGAGGGCGTTAGGAAAATTCTTCTTGGGAATTTTATGGCACAGGAGAGTATATTTGGATGGGTACTGACAGGTTCACTACCCGAACTGTGTTCCAAAAGTTTTACGACTCTGGAGTCGTATTGTAGTGAATTGGAACTAGACAAGCAGTTGGAGAGGTTCTGGAAATTAGAGCAACCACCACGACTGTGAAGAATATTTTAGGAAAACAGTGCGGAGGAATTCAGCTGGACAATACATGGTATCATTACCTATTAAGCTAAAATATAATGCCCTTGATTGTCTTGATTCTTCTCGCCCAAAAGCCTACAGGCAATTTTTGAGAAATGAAGCTACCCTACTTCGAAATCCATCTGTTAAATTGGATTATGATGCGGTTTTACTGGAATATTTGTCTTTGAGTCATATGACGAAGGTGAATGGGAAGGACGCGAGTGAAGGAGGTTCATATTATTTACCTCATCCCGGTTGTTTTCAATGCATCTAGTAAGGCGCTAAGTGGATTGAGCTTGAATGATACACTATTTACCGGGCCTGTTTTACAAAATGACTTGAAGCTTCTGATTGTTAGATGGCGATTTTATCGATATGTCTTTAATGGAGACATTGAAAAAATGTATCGACAGAATCTCTTGGATCGCGATCAAGCGAGGTATCAGAAATTCGTAAAGAACCAGATGGGGAAGTAGAAGATTTTGAGTTGAAAACGTTTGGGGTAAATTGTGCTCCATTTTTGGCAATATGAACGTTGCTTCAACTCACTGCTGACGGTAACTCCAAATGGCCTTTAGCTTCTGACATTTTACGGGAGATGATGTATGTCGATGATGCGTTGGCGGGGGGTCATGATGTCTCTGGAGCAATAGAGGCTCGAGACGTTGACTTCTGCGGGATTCTCAATGAGGAAGTGTACCTCAAACGACCGGAGAATTCTTCAAGGGTTGCCTTCTGATCACTTATTGAGGGAAGATTTGTTAGAGTTTGAACCCATTAGCTCTTTCAAAACTCTGGGCGTACGATGGAATGCCAAGTCTGATTAGTTTTTCTTTAAGACAACGGCAATCGAGATCAAGGAGAATTTCACCAAAAGAGCTAAGCTTTTCAATTCTGCTGGATGGTTGGGTCCCATTGTTATCACAGCAAAAATGCTCATGCAGAGAATATAGAGCGAGAAGACTGATTGGGATGAATTTTTGACCCCGGAAAGCCTTTCGAAATGGATGCAATTTCTAGATGAAGAAGGTTTCATTAATGAGATTAAAATACCTCGATGGGTAGGTTCCCGGCCCGACTGTACAGTGAAGATTCATGGATTTTCGGATGCTTCAGAGAAAGCATAAGGGGCGTGCATATACATTCGTATCGCGGATGATTTAAGTGATATTCAGGCCCATCTGTTGTTGACTAAGTCGAGGGTTGCTCCTTTGAAAACAGTCTCCTTGCCTAGGCTGGAATTTTGCGGGGCCGTTTTACTAACTGAATTGATGGATTCTGTAAAGGCAAATTTGAGGTTTGACGCAGCGAAAACAACGTTCTATGGGTGGACTGATTCTATCATAGTTTTAGCTTGGCTTCAAAAAACACCGGCTGATTTGATAAGTCGAGGAGTTCGACCGCAGGATTTGGCAGCTGACAAATTGTGGTGGCATGGTCCCCCCTGGTTAGGCTCTCCTACTAACGAATGGTGTAATCCTACTCCCGAGGAATATGACACTAAGGAAGAAGAAAAATGTCACATAGTTTTCTTCGCTTACTTTAAGGAGTTTGACGATCTTCTGAATCGGTTTTCCTATTACTCAAGAGCGTTGCGTGTGATGGCCTTAGTATTTAGGGTATTCGATAAAGAAAGTTCGGATTTTGGTTCATTGGAGATTACTCCACGCGAAATCCGGAATGTGAGGGGAAAATTAATAAAAATAGCTCAAAGAGCTTGGCACCCTCAGGAATACCGGCGGTTGTCTGATGGAGAGAAGATTGTAGAAGGGGAACTCTTGAAGTTGAATCCCTTCTTAGATGAGAATGGGTTGATGAGAGTCGGTGGAAGGCTGGCTAATGCGATACATCTCAAGTACAACGAACGGTTTCCGATTCTTTTACCAACAGCTAGTCGATTCGCTTATCTGTTAGTAGATTTTATTCATCAGCTAACTTTACACGGCGGAAACCAGTTAATGCTAAGAGTCTTGAAAACCGAATTCTACATGCGCAGGTCTTAGAATTTGATAAAGACCGTCGTAGGACGTTGCAGAACTTGCGCTATTCATAAAGAAATGACACAGAGTCAGATACCACTATCTAACGCTGCCATCAGCGTTGCCTTCATCTCGTACGGTGTTCACTCGTCCTTTCGCCAGCACTGGTATAGATTTTGCAGGACCCTTTGACATTCGCAACTACACTGGCAGAGCATGTCTTATTACCAAAGCTTACGTTTGTTTGTTTATTTGCTTTGCGACGAAAGCAATTCACTTGGAAGCCGGTACTATTGATAATTCAAGGTAACCACTGCAGCAGTGATACGGTCGAGGCATATGCGGAGGTGAGAAGGAAGTTGGACCATCGATAGACGGTCGCTTAGTAGACGAGTTTCCGGGACTACAATTGGCAGACCCAAACTTTTTGTGGCGGGTCCTGTTGGAATCAGGTTGGGCTGTGACGTCTACAGCAAAATTATACGTAATGGTGTATTTGGCGGTTCGATGGGTAAACCTTTGGCCCAGTTTACAATCTTCGGTTCCCTGATTTCGGGAGTGTGCTCTGTGTAATATATAAGTATGCAACACATAGCTTTAAAACGCGATACGTATTAAATACAATTTTCATTTTTGTTCCTAATTTCATTTTACTTTTATTAGTGCAGCTGACGGATACCCACTGGAGTCTGAGCTGACGTAGTTCTAATTTCAATTTTTTTATATTTTATCGGAATTGTGGAGAAATAAATTAATCAAATTTGAATTAATATCATAGTTTTCTTTGTTTTTTGATTCCCTTTCCTATAGAATTATTGCAGCCATTGCCTTCTTTATTGTAGTACTGCAAGGGCGCCGGAATGTTTACAATCCCATCCCCGACGATATAACCGATCAGCTAGAAGAGGCGTAAGAACCAACAGATGGCGTTGTAGTATTTAATAAGCTTTCATTTTTGTTGTTTTAACATTCTACTGTATTTGAAGTTGAGCTTTGGGACACTATTTATTTCTTTGTCAAAAAAAAAAATAAATAAAATCTTGAAATTCAAGAGTTGATGTACGATTTATATTAAAATAAAAAGACTATAACATTATTGCACATGTGATATGGCCGTCATAAGGAGACAACATATATATATATATATATATATTATATATATATAAATATTATATATGTATATATATAATAAATAAATAAATATATATATAAATAAATATAAATAAATATATATATATATAAATATATATATATATATGTATATATGTATATGTATATATATATAAATATTCGTGTTGAGAATCTAATTACTGCTTACCGCAATTTTCTTCCACTTCTCTTTGATTACTTTGTTTAGCATTGTCTTAATAACTGTTGTTCATTCAATGTTTTATTTCTCCAATAATGCTAACTTGTGCTTTCATGTTAAATGTGGGTTAATATTAGAATATTTTGAGTTATTTATTTCTTTGTCATTTTCACATTCAAAGAAAATAATCAGTTTCATATTTCATCTACCATTGTTGATTCCATAAATTCAAAATTGCCAAATTCTCCCGTTAACACACACCCACCTCATCCACCATGCTTAAGTGTTGGCATTTAATATTTTATAACTGATTTTTTATTACATGCTCTACGTACATGTATTTGATGGCAAAAAGTTCGCTTTGCTGGCATCAAGTAATTTTTACAATTTTTTAAATAAAATTTGGAATAAGAATGTTCCAGGATTTACCTTTGTAGGATTTGTATATATATATAAATATATGAGAATTTTTGAATATAGCTATTTTAAATCTTTGATATTTATTAATTTATTCGAAAAATAACGATTCAAAAAATTCTTTAAGTTCAAAGAAAAAAAATTAAAATGCTTCAATATAGGTGGCAAAAACTAAAGTAAATCATTTAAAATCTTTATAATATTTTTTACATTTCTTAACGAATATTGAAATATCGCATATTTTAAAAAGCAACAGCTCATCTGCTAGGTATTAGAGCAATTAATTTATCAATTTGGCTTCCTGAAATGCTTTCCCACACTATTTTTATTTTAAGGAAAAAATAAATACATCCACAGCCGTAGAAGTTTGTCCAGTTGCTCTGGGACAAACTATTTACATATGTATCTCATATACAACCAATTTAAAATCCCATTCGGTTTCAATGAAAAATTTGCTACCAGGAAATGAAATCCACCGAACAGTACAATTTTATTACCCTTAAAAGCACTATTGAAAACATATGGTACAAATACAAACTACAAAATTGTGTAGCAAGGTGAGGTTATTGTTAAAAAGAAATTTTGTACCATTTCTTCTCTGATAACAATGGAGGTAGTTTGTTTATAACGTAGTTTATTGCTCCCATTTAATTACATTACACGGAAAAATCTGTTGTGTGTATGAGTATACGGAATACAAGAACAGGAACAAGGATATATATATATATATATATATCCTTATATATTATATATATAATATGATATATAATTTAGATAATAATTTATATATATATATATTTCTGATCTTATGTGAATATTATTTTTCAGGTATACCATACATTCATGTATACATATCATATAAAGAATCAATTAATGATATTTACAAAATTTTAATGTAGAGCCCTTACTTACTTAATTGGCCATTAACAACCCGATTAACAAATTTCGACCTGCCTCAACACATCCTTCCAGGCGCTTCTGCTTCTTGCGCGCCTACGACAGTTGGTCACACCAATCGATTTGGTCTTCCCAACTCAAACAAGGTCGTTCTCTTCGCCGAATTCCGCAAATCTCCATATCAAATACCCATTTCACCGAAGCATCATCCTCCAATCAAACGACATGGTCGAGCTAGCGCAGTAGCTAGATGTTAATATGTTGCACAACGTCTATGTAGTTGAGGAGCTCTTACAGCTCACTGTTGGATCGGAAACGGAAATCATCGCCAACGTGCACTGGACCGATGATCTTACGTAGGCCTTTTCTCTCGAATACTCTCAAGGCTGCAGCACCAGTGTTGAATAGAGTCCATGCCTCTGCGCCGTAAAGAAGCACGGGAAGGATGAGCGTTTTGTAGAGTATTAGTTTTGTCGACAGAGGTCTCTGCTACTCAATTGCCTATTAAGGTCATAATAGCACCTGTTGGCAAGAGTGATCTTGCGCTTGATCTCTAGAATGACATCATTTTTGGTAGTAACGGCGGAACCAAGATAAATAATTCCTTGACTGCATCGAAAGTATAGTTATCGGCCGTTATCAGAGATTCAATACGCCGCGCCTCTCTATTTGTCGATAACATATACTTCGTATTGTCCTCATTTACTGTCACGCTCATCTTAGTAGGCTCCCGTTCAATAGCACTAAAGGCAGTACGCCCTATGATGCCAATGTCAGCGTACGCAAGCAACTGGACGTTTTTTTGAAAAATAGTGCCATAGCGATGCACTCCCTCCTTCTGCAGAACACTGTCCATGACAAAGTTGAAGAGGTCATATGATAAGGGATCACCTTGTCTAAAACCTTGCACGGTATCAAAAGGTTCAGAGAGATCCATTTCTACCTTTACGGAGCTGCAGGAATTGTTCAATGTTATTCTGCATAGCCTTATTAGCTTCGCAGGTACACCGAGCTCAGACATTGCGGCAAAAACACGATCTCTTAAGGGGCTATCGAAGGCTGCCTTATAGTCTACAAAATTATGATTTGTGTCGACTTGTTTTTTTCATTGGGCTTTTCCAGAATTTGGCGTAGTGTGAACATTTGTTCGATGGTGGACTTGCCAGGTCTAAAGCCACACTGATAAGGTCAAATCAGTATTTTGACGAATGGCTTCAGTCATTCACACAAAGCACTTACACATTTTAACCACCACTAAAATAGATTTATTACCTAATTACACCTCCGTATATTTTCCAATTTAATTAAATTTCCCTAATACTTTTCGGTTCCAAGTCATGTCAAAAAATTTTTTATGGTTTGTAAAAGCATAATTTTTTAATCGTTAAGTATATAAATTCAAGGGACTCAAATTGTCAAGCTTGCTAAATTTAAAGCCATTAGTTGTGTATCTTACAATTTGGATTTTTAGATTTTAAATTATTAGTATGTATTAGTATTTACCTGTAGACGATGCTTTAATGTTCTTTGCCTCATGTCTAAAATGCAAATATCTCCTTTCTTTCCACAAGATATAAGTAACTGATGTTGTGGAGCAAAACCAAAACAAGACGCTCCTTGATCGTGACAAGTAAAAGCTAAAAACAGACGGTAAGGTATTAATTTTTTTAACAAATATAATTTCACCTAATTTTTTATATTTAAAACTATTAAGAACTTAATTAAACAAAATGGCATACTCTTAATTTTTATCATGTGTTACTCAAATCAAATAAATTTTATTATATTATATATATGCATATATCGTCGTCGAACATCCAAAAGTACATACATAATACATAATTGACCATTACAACCCTTCAGTCAGGATTACGGCATAGCTTCTCACACCACCTATATTGTCTGTGTTATTTTTTTACATGACTGGCGGAACCTACAGTTTAAAGTCGACTCCGAACGACAGATTTTTTGAGAAACTTTTCATGGGCATTTTTATTTACTCTCAGAGTTTTTGCTAGAAATCTGCTAAGAGGAAATCGCCGAAGAAATATTTTTTCATACTTTGATTTTGATGTCTGACCGGGGATTCGAACCCTGGTCTTTCGTCTAATAAGCCAATACACTACCTACTAGACTACGGCGACTACAAAAGTACGCATAATCAAAAAAATCAAAATCGAGTTTTTGGTTGATTATGATTCTAACATATTTCTACCAATTTTTAGATTTTTGCGACCAAAAGTAACATTTTTATATCAATAATTCAAAATGACGTACCATGTGAAGCATTTTTTATTTTATAACTTTTTTGCTTCTCCTGTAAAATTAGAAAAAGTGGTGTTACGTACTTTTGGATTTTCGACGACGATATGTAACATTACGCCTCGTTAATGTTACAGATTATATTTCACAGATATATATTTTTAAAGAAATAACTTCTAAGTGAACCAAATCAACACTGATTAAAATTTTATACCATCTTATTTTTAATAATAAAGAAAGAGTATTTACTCAATAGGCAATTAACAAACACAACGAATATTGACAATGAATAATAAGCAATATGAAGAGAGACTGTTGTTGGAAGAGTTTACGGCAAAAGCAAAGAATGTATAGAAACACTTAAGCCGAAAGTCCATACCGTGCGTTTAATGCGTTTTGCATTACATGCGTTTCTGCTGTTCTATGCGCTTTTTATTGCAGGTTACACACAATGCGTTATATGCGACAGGTTTTTTGTTTTGATCTGCTGTTGCTGTTAGTAAACAAAAACACTTTTGGAGAAAATGGAAAATCAATTTGTGATTTTAAAAGAATTTATGGCATTAATTACATGTTTATTACTACAAATATGATATTTTGTGCTGCTAAGGCTTACGAAAAGCTTCAAAAGTACACAGGACGAGGGTTTTCAGTTAATTTATCCTCCATTGCTCCTGTTTACAAATTTATAAGTTCAAAAGAGATGACACTCGATAACTAGTATACAAATTCTTTTCATGCAAGACATGTGTTAAAAAATTTATTTTTATTACGAAATATGTTTTTATCAATATTTTTAGAATGCCAAAAAAAAAAAAAAAATATGCGAAAATAGTACTATACACAAACTATACAAACATACTATACTATGCACTATACAAACATATTTAACGATACCATTCACAATAGAACATAATTTGTCATCCATAAAGGGCTAGTTACTCACGCGTAAAAAAGGTAAAATCGTAACGTACATACCCTTAAGAACGTTTGTGTAGTTATAGAAATGTTAAAAACGGGCCATATGTCAACGAAGAATGTAAACAAAATAGAAATAGAACACAAAGCAACACACACACATGAACACAACACAATGCAAAGAAATTGATATACATACATTTGCAAGATTTATGCTATTATTATACTTATTTTATCATCGTAATATTGTGGAATATTACATTTTTGGTTTTATCTGAGTTAATATTTATGGAATTTAGATATAAGTACAGTCGAATATTGCTCTATTTAAATATTCGTTTTTTTAAATTGCAAATCAATATCTCTAGTTAGAATAGTAATAATAAAAAAATAAAAAAAAATTATTTTGAACATTAGAATCATAAGAGTATGTATTTAAAATTTTTAAAGATTTAAGAGATATATATATTGCGTTACATTGCCACTTAAAATTCATACTATTTTGTTTCAAAGTTTTTTTATACTCATTACAGTCATAATAATAACAATAATAATTAAAGAAAAATCATTTTTATATACAAATTTAAAACACTAATATATACGATGAAGATATATTAAAGTACCCAAAAAGAGAATTCGTACCACTTCGTCACTCAAAATAAATACAGATTATTTATTTATTTTGTTAAAATTGTTTTTGAACACAATAAAAACATAACAATAAGCATTTATTTTTTAAAAATAATTTTTTATTTATTATTAATTAATTAAAAAATTCATTATATGCATGCAACAATTTAAAAGTTTTATATAAATAAACATGAATGTACCAAAGAGGGCATTTGTGCTGCAATGCAACTCTGTACACAATAGACACATCACTCATGTTCAAATGTCACGCGAAAACGTGAGAGAATTCTGTTTTATATAGATCGTTCCGTTTTACTAACGATAGAGAACGTTTGTTACGTTACGCTACGTTACGTGTGGGTAACTGGCTCTTAACTGTAAAAAACTTCTGACTTTTTCCAGCAGTACATGAGAAGTATAAAGTAAACTTGCTGTACATTCTACGAGTTTTCCTCTGTAACTTATCACAGACAATTACACTGTTTCTACTTTTTTGGCATAAGCATGGAACGCAAGGCCGCATGAAACCCATGGTATGGACTTTCGGCTTTATGTAAACATATTTTTCAACTACTGAAATTTATTTGAAATATGCTCTTACAACACAAAACATATTTCCGTTACTTCACAAATCAATAAGTTCTATTGTACACTCTGTGCTAGCAAAATGTTTTGTGCACGCGTTTAGTACAAAGTTTGTTCGGCAAGTTATGGATTTAGTAATGGGGTCATTAGATATTTTTTGTTTGGATATCCACTATCTGAAACTATTACCAGATACACATATATAAATTCACCGTATATATTGGAATCATGTGCTGAACCGGGTAAACGAGCAACATTTGTTATCTTTAAGTTTCCTTTGCAAGTTGTCTGAACGTTTATAGAAATAAATCATTTTCTATTTCGATAACTTTCGCCTGGAGAAATAATTTTTGTACGGATGTAGACAATAGAATTTCTTCATTCGATTGCGGAAATTTTAGAAGTGGTTCTTTAAAATAATGAGTTACATTTGCATCAGCTTTTGATACTGAAGATTTTGAAACTGTATTTAGTTTTCCTATTGTCGTCAACATGCCACCAGTTGGATATATTCATAAAGTTATTAAAAGCTTTGATCCACTATTAAAGCATTATTCCTATAATGTAATATTACATATATGTATATCGTTGGTCTCATGTGGAAAGACCTTAACTCACACTTTGTTCGGAATTGATTTTTTTTGCGATTCCAATGCATTTAACACAAATTTTGTGTGGAATCACTAAAACAATCAATTTCGAAAAAAGTGTGAGTTAGGGCCTTTTCACGTGAGACCAACGATGTGTAATATTAATTTAAATCAGTTCCCGAACATTGTAGACTGTTTCTTTTAAATAAAATAGAACGAATTCTGCGTCGTTATACAAATTAAAACGATTTGGTCGTGTCCTATAGTCCTGGGATTTGTTTTCATAATTTTATTTAGAATTTCATATATCTCATGATCATTTAAATATTCGCCTAGTGAAGAGTTGTTTAGCGGAAAACAGTGTCAAAGTTCTGCAGTAGTCAGCATGTTCGGACCTTTCCCAAGTAAGAACTTGAGGAATGATGTTGAGGAGCATGTGGTGAAGCCAACAAGGTTAAGCAATTTAGGGGAAGAAATCCAAGAATGCCATTTTAGTTGAAAGTTTACCCAGGAAATATGCTGCTGTGACCCAAAACAAAATGATTTTCCTCTCAATTCTATGACTATTTTATGTAGCTGAGCTTCACTTTGGTCTATTAACTTTTATTTTACTTATGTCTTAAATTCATGATGAGGTTAAAACCTGTAACAAACTGCGTAAGTAAATTAAAATTCCTAATAAAAGATAGGTAACGAACAATTACAATTTTTTATAACATTCCTAAAATTTTAAAAACATTAAATTTTGTTTACAATTTCTTGGACAATGTGCAAACATCTTTAGCAATATGTAAGTGAAATGTGACAAACACTGTATGTTTCGAGCCTTTATATTTTTGTACTAAAAAAGAGCATTTTTTTTATCAAAATTAGCCAGGCTTATAGCCCACCGCCTGCACGGTTTTTTTTTTTGCTAAATTCCAAAAATAGACCCTCATCCATCATTTGGATCTAGTACAGGGGTTGCCAAAAATTTTTTGGTCGTGAGTTAGTGAGTAGAGAAAAAATAATTTGAGAGAATTTGTTTATTTAGTGTCAAAGAAAAGTGTTAGTAATATACTATATTAGGGAATGTTTCAGATATTTGGTGGCAGCAAATTTTGGATCATAAATATCCTCATCTACTAATAACAAAAATTTTAATTTTTCACAAAAAAAAAATATTTCCTTTCATTATCATTTAAATGTCTTCAAATGTAATTTAAGAACATATAAGACTTTGGATTTTAATAAAAGCAATTTTAAAACATTTACTAAAAATATTTTTTGAGTGTAAACATTAAAAAAAGGCATAGCATCCGCTAACATGTGCACTCGCCGCAGTCGGATCGACGACTAAATGAAAGAGCATAAGCAATGTGTTTGAATTCACTCTGCACAATTGTGCTATGAAATGGTAATCCCTGATATAGTAACACGGAAGTTGACGAACCTAATTTCTGTTTTTCTTTGAAAACTGAGCATACTGAATATGATTTTATTATATATTGAATCTGTAAAGAGAAGTTGAAATGATAATATGTAATCAAACTTAATGGTGTTTTCTTTTCTACAAAGATAATATCACCCTGTTACAAGGTGCATTAAAAATTGCTGACCAAACCTGTTATAATGTAATTTTTATTTGAGAAGAACATAACACAAACACTAAAAAAGGGTTGACCTGTGTTTACCACTTTTGTTGTATTTTTTGATTTGTTTTCAATAAAAATGTAAATATATATGCAAAATGTGTTGCCAGATCGCTAATTTTTCGACTTCATTTTTTAAGCGCTTTTTTTATAACAAAATTTGTTTAACGCCGTTCTAAAACTGAATGCAAATATATAAATAAACAAAAGTCATCTGATTTACAGAGGTATTATGAGCACTCTCGATTTATACAGGGCATAAAATGCAATGTCCTCCATCATTGACAAGTGCTAATTATTCAGAATAAAACATACTATCCTTTTAGAGTGCGAAACATATGCACGAAATTCACATTTTTTTGGTAGAAAAAAAACACCATTAGTGAAAGCCACATGCACTCAAAGGGAAAAACACAATATTCATTACTTACATGCAGTTTATCAACGAAATTAATTAATTTTTCCAACTCCATCTGTGCAACTTTTACCCTTTCAACTCTGTCTTCTTTAAATCTAAAAACGGTCAATAGTCCGATTTATATCCGTCATCGCTCCCAGCATCTATTTCTTTATACTGCACTCCTGTGTGAGTCTTTTGCTGGTGGCTTTTAGATTGTTTTTCTGAAACTGTCATGCATTCTGGTTTCATCCAGTGAATTCACCAATGTGTTTTGAATTTGAGGAAGGACCTAATATGAACTTGTGGACCACAGACTTCACATACATACATTACAGTTGCTCGCGAAGTTTTAAATTTTGTGCCGATTTACTTTCTCTGGTCGGACCATACTTTAAATATGAGTTTCTTAATATTTTTCATACTGTAAAGAAGTAATTTTGTTATTCATACTAGGTCAGCTGAGTTTAATTGTTTGAATGATGAGAAGCTACCAACAGAGGTCACTATTTAATATCTTTAAGCTTTCTGTAATTAACATTTACTGTAATATTAGACATTCAGTCCTTATATTTTTTTCTACTTTATTCATTCGTTCTATAACAATCCAGAGATAAGCTTTCATATCTAAGAGAAATTATTTGTACCTTCTTTTCTATATTATAAATTAATTATATTGTGAAAATTGAATTTCAATTTAAAAAATTAACTTTTAAGATTATCAATAAAAAATTGGTAAAAGTTTGTGAAAGAAAAACCCCTGAAAGATTATTGAGTGGAACAAAAACAAACAAAATAAAGAGGTTTTTTTGTGGTTTATTCGGTAATAGTGAAGGATTTGTGTAATAGTTTTTATACACATATGTAGATTAATCATATATCTAGGTAATCAATAATTCGGTGTGAAAAGTTCAAGAAAGTTCAGCTTTTGTCAAATAATACAAGTTTGGAGGATTCAAGAAATGCAAAAAAAAGTATTTTTAAGTTCTACTCAACTAAATGAACAACTTAGGATATATAGTTAATAGGGTATACTTAATTTTTTTTTTGTCAGATAGTGTAATGATTTAAATATATCGTGTATATGTTTATATTTAATAATAAAAAGTTACTGTACTACAATAAAATAATCTCTAATAATACAGTTTGCTACTGAGTTACTTGAAAATTTTCATTTAATTGTTTTTACATTCATTATTTAATGAATCTCAATCTTAATCTAAAATAAATATAAGTGATATTGCCAACGTAATAATCAACATTTCCAGGAAAAAATATTATGCCCTTTGAAGGCTCAAAAAGAAGCAAATTTCTTGCAAGATAGTTTCGACGATTAAAAAGTTATAATAAGTAAGAGATCCCTGTGGATGTTGCTGTTTTTGATGCACACGTAATCATTATTAGGGCCATAATTACAACTTGCCGTTAACTAAAGGCAAGATTTTAACTGGCAGAAAAATTGTTTTTCGTTATTATAAGTGGCCAATAAGATAGAAGTAAGCATTAAGCTACCGGTAACTTTTAAAGTTAACTTTATGTCTGAACTTGCCATATTATTCATTGTTTTTAATATGACAACTTGTAATATAAACAAAATGAGTAAATACAACAATAAAAAAAAAGCCAGTCGTTGCTACTGCGTTTAAAAAAAAAAACTTGTTTAAGTGAACAAATTTTATCGGCATTCCTCCGACACCGCCATATTTTTGAAAATATTAACTTAATTGTATCTGTAAGTTGTAATAACGAAAATAAGTTAAAGGCAACTTTACAGTTCTCGTTAAATAAATGTAACTTTAACTAAACCCAAGTTTAACGGGAAGTTGTAATAATGGCCCTTAAAAGTATAGACTGCCTTACCTGCAATTTTTCTACCTTGAATGATGAGACTGTTACTGCATGCCAGACGACTTTATCACTGCTTTAAACAAAAGCACCTTAATATTTAAATTCAGAAATAACCGAGGTCCAATAAGACAGTGTAGTAAGACAGGGTTTAATTTCATCTGAGTTAGTTTTGTGGCAAGTCCATGTAAGATGAAATGAAAAGGTTCATACCGATTAAAAAATTAAAATGCCTATTTACAACTTTTTATTGTAATCGTGAAAGTTATGTGGACACATTAAATTTTGTTTTCCATTTTTCCAACTCATTAACATAGGATTGGAATTGAATGCAAACAAGTACAGAGTTTTCATTAGTCCTCATGATAAATTAAAGCTTAATTTTTGTTCTAAATAAATTCTGAGCTTATGGACGTTATCGGGTAATAGCATTTAGACTGTTAATAGCTGTTTTCAAAGTGGAAAGACAGAAATTTAAAGGGTATTGTACATTACCGTCAATTATTAAGGGATTGATATGCGAACCGTAACATTTATAGTGAAGACATTCTTTAAATGATTAGCAAAAGCTTCAACTCTTTCCTCACTAGTTCTCGCGCATTTGCCATTTTGTAATCGAATATAAGCTTTGTATGTGATAGGTATTTTTATTTTAACACTGCTTTCCATAAACTGTAGTCTGTTCTCTTGTATGGATAATACAAATTAGAATTATTAAGGCTGCGTTGATTATCGTCTAATAGCAATACATTAAAAAGAAAGCAACATCATCAAAATAGGTTATAATATTTCTTGAGAATGGTAATATCATGCGATCATGATAAACTAATGCGAAATATAAACTCCACAAAAACATGGAATTAGAAAAGCTAACTGTTGGAAAAAGCTGTTGAGCAAACAAATTTTGGAAAATATCGGATCATTCATTAAGTGGTTCCTATTTTGAAATTCAAATAAAGCGAAAAGTGTTAAAGATATCACAAAAATTTGTTATTCATATGAATGATCTAATGATGCCATCGTGTGTGAAATATACCATTCTTGAAATGTCTACCAAGGATTCCCTGGGTGGAGCGCAATAGATATAATACTATATCTTCGCAATAGTAACACACAACATGCTTTTTACTTTCTTATATGGTAGTCAAGATTGCCAACTTGGTTAAAATTCGGAGATTTGTTAACATATATCAGTAAATACAATAAATTTTTTCTCTTTGAAACTCATATTATCACAGAAAAGCAAAACCTCTTTATAAATCTATAACCTTTTAAAGGACGAATTATATTCCTGCCAGAATAAAGAACGAAAATCTATACAAACTTAATTGCATACAAAGCAGTTATTATCCCCTCTAAACTACATATTTTTAAACGAACAAATTCCAAAAAGTTTTAAATTTCGCTGTTGATTCCTATTTTAAAAAGGTGATCTTAATTGCGTTTCTAACTACCGCGGCTTCCCACTGATTGATAATAATGGTATTTTAAATCGTATAACTGACAACAAAACAAACAAAACAACGGAAAACTTACGTCTTTTTCGTTGATTTTTCTTATGTTTTTCATAAGATTCATCATTCATATCATTAACTAATGGATTATCGTCCAAAATAATTCGTTTTTTCAACTATCGCATCAAAACCAGAATTTAACCTCAATAAATCTAAAATATTAATATTCTATAATGGTACAAAAATACAAAAGAACATAAGTGGGAAATATGGAAATGGAAATTTTGAAATTGTTAGTGTTACAAACACCTAGGCGTAGAGCCTGACTACAACTTATCGTACAAAACGTTTATCGAAATGACAATTTCTTTAATATGCTCGAATGAAAGCAAAGTAGCTGTAGGAATTGTCTTCAGCCGAACAAAATGTGCAGCAATAATTAAATAATTTGGCACCACATTTCAAACAAATTTTTTTCTTTAGCCTCAAATGTATATTTTTAGTTTATTTGTAATGCGACTTAGCTTGCTTTCATTTTAAGACCTGGCCACACTGCAAACTCCTTTAAGTCATGCCAATTGTAGCTGATTTTATATATATACTTTAATGTATCTATTAAATTGTTCATGCGCACAACTTCTATATGGACCGCTCTGATGTAATTAAGTTCAGTTAATGTGGAAATGGCAACGTGAGTGAAGAGAATTGCTCGATGTAATTTTACCATTTGTGGTGTTTGGGTCTTGCATTTACTACTTTACATCAGAGGTCGGCACAAAGAGAACGCAATTAAAAAATGAATGTAGTTGTAAAAAGCATGTGTATAACCCAGAGGAAAATTGTTAGTAATATTTTCATTAACTTAATAATATCTATAAGTAGTGGGAAATATAAAAAAAAAAACAGTGTCAAATCCATAAAGACAGCTATTTAAATTGACAAATATTTTTCTAAAAATCGAGATCATTTCCTATTGTTATTAGTAAATTCAACTATATTTCATTGGTTGTATAATTGTAACCCGAAAAAAGCGACATGAACCTTCTTCTTTGGAGGTTAGCAAGCAACTGAATGCATTTTTACTCTCATATTTACAAACATTGTTGATAGCCCTGGGACAGTCTTTTAAATCTGATCTAAAAACTGCTCTAAGTTGGGCTATGTAATATTTTCAATGTATATAATGATGTATAATAATAACGGTTTCATGATTTATGTGATGGATTTTGCAGTGTCTTCCATTCTAGTCTTATTCCTTCTTTCAATTGCTCCACCGTGGAAAAACACATGCAAACACATAGTCACTTTGAAGATTTTGTGCTACCCATATTTTGACGATTTTTAGAAATTAAAAATTTATATAATTTTTTTACTTTGAGATATTAAAATCCTCTTTAAGCTTTGTATTTGCTTTGCAATTTTTACTTTTGCAAATTGAGTTTAGTAAGAACAAGGAGTAAAGTATTATATGTTTAAAGTATTTACGAATACCTGTAATGATACTATACAATATACTAAATAACGTAAATAAAAGCTCCAATTAGTAAAGAAATTTAAAAAGAAATGATGAGATATTTAAAGAAAAATGATATATTCTGCAAATATCTGTAAGTCCCCTAACATTATCCAACAAATAATAGCAATACCAAGAATTTTTAAATAACATTTGTACTTTTCTTTGTTGAGCAAAATTTATCATATTCCATTGCAAACCATTTTTAAAGATTCGAATATAGATTCTAATATTACCAAAGGAAGACCAAAGGTAGCATTTAATTTAAGGCCTTGACTAAATTTATTAAGAAATATTAGTATTATCACACTCTTCAGCTAATGTAGAAAGAGTGTTAAGCCAAGTTAATTTAAATTAAACTAAGTTTCTTAAAACTGAATTCCTTAAAACTTAAACTAAATTCCTTAGAAGCAATATTGTATTAAAATATTATTTAAAACTTAGCAATTGTAACTGCTTCGACTTTAATGTTTTTAATTTTTTATTTTAACACATATATTTAAACTACGTATAAACAAATATACTATAAAAAACAATCGTTTATTAAGCTTATTTTTATAATTGAAGCGTTAAAAGATATTGTTAAATTATTATTAAATTATTATTCTTATAGATATTGTTATATTTGTTTTTATGTTTTACTACAATAAAAATATTTTTTTAAACAATAAATTGAAAATAAATTTATTTTCTCTGACGATTTTTTACGATTTCAATTAACGTCTTTGGGGATTTTTACGCTTTTTTCTAATATTTGACGATTTGGTGCTTGATTTATCTGACAGCTTTGTTAAAATTTTTCCCTTTTATTTTAAAAATATTTTTGAATAAAACACGCTAAGAATTTTTAATTATCTATAAATCTGCAATAAAATTTTGTAGAAATATATCCATTGAAATAGAAAATTCGGGAATTGAATATCTAGTATCCAATTGTACATTTGAACCACTTATGCAAATGTTGATTTTACAAAATAGCAATAATTGTTACGGTACAGTTGATTAAGTTGAGATTCTTCGTAATAAGTTACTTTATCTTTTCTGCTAATTCATTTTATCATTAACAATCACGTATAACATAAATTTCAGTTGATTTTTGGATATAACCTGTTAGAAAATTTTCACCAGGCTCATTATATTTATGTTGTTAAGTTTTTACCTTTTAAAAACGTTTGAAATATAAGCTTGTAGATTGCAAGAAAATAAAAACAAATTTGTATTCAGTTTTAAATAAATTCTTAATTATTCGCACAATTCTGTGTGCCACTGTTCACAACTTGATGTAAACAACAGCAATTGCTTTGTTTCTTATTCTGCTTTACACTCGTTGGCGTACAAAATAACAATTGTTTAACCGATCTTTATAGTGGAGATCTTTAAACCACAATTATTCTCTTCACACGCAACACGTCGTTGGCGTCTTTTTAATATTTCCTTGAATACAACTTACTCGAAATTTCTTCCTTGATCGGAATGTAGCTCTATTGGGACCCCGTAGCGACATACTTAATTGTCACAAAAACATTTACTATTTTGTTCGCCTCTTAATTGGGTATGGCACACACTTCCGGCCATTAGCTGAAAAAATCCATCACGACGAGAACATATCGGTTTCCGGCATTGCTGACAGGAAAAGTGCCTGCTATGTCCATCGCTATCGGCACAAAAAGTGCGCCCGAGTTACATTGTTGTAGGCGACCTCGACTTCTTCTTACGGGACCCTTAGCTGCAATACACTGGATGCAGTTTGCTATCCAATCCTTGCTGACATCCAACCCAATAAAAATGTTGTGTTAGTCTTGCCAACGTCTTTGTCACCCAAGATGTCCTCCATTATGGAATTCATTTAAGACTTCCTTCAGTTAGGAGGAAGACAACACTCTTAGGTTGAATGAGCTCTTGTCATCAGCGCTTTTAAACTGTCCCATTGCGCCCAATGCTTTTGTAAGAAAACCTTCTGCGAATATCTCATTTCTGGTAGGCCTTTTGTCCTCTTCCTTAGCTGCTATAATCTTCGCCAATATTGGGTCACTGCTTTGTGCTATGGACTAGTCTTCGTTGGCTTCGATCTGCGGTAGAAGGATATCAATGATTACGCTCCAAATTACAAGCTCGGCGTGAGAGAGCATGAGCATTTTCATGTTTAATGCCTCTTCGGTGTTCAATGTTGAAGTCGTAGCTCTGGATGCGGTCAATCCAACGTGCTAATTGCCTTCAGGGTTCTTGAATTGCAGCAGTCATCTCAGTGAGGAATGATCTGTCTTTAGCAGAAAATGTTGGCCATACAGGTACTTATGGTAATTTTTTATGCATTCCAGCCCTGCAAATAGCTCACGTCGGGTCACACAATAGTAGCATTCAGGCTTCGACAGTGTGCGACTATATTAGACTATGACTTTCTCTGTACCATTGACCACTTGGGAAAGTACACCACCAACAGCATATCCACTGTCCAAAATAAATTTTTGTCCTGCAACTGGATACGCCAAAACTGCTGCAGCACACAATAAGTCTTTTAGTGTTTGTTTAGTAAAGTTAAAATGCGTAACTCATGAAGATTACAGGGTCGAGGCCAGTCCTTTACTGCTCGTATTTTTCTTCATCCTTGGATATGCCATCTGCTGTGACAAGATGCCCCAAATAATTCACTTCCAATATTTTAGTCCAGGCATTTGCCATATTCGCTGTAGAACTTCTCCCAGGTGTTCATTGAAAGTTCTGCCCGTTACTGTTATGTCATCGAGGTACACGAGGCAAGTTTTCCAATGCAGTCCCTTTAGTACACGTTCCATGAGTCGCTCGAATGTGGCTGAGCATTATAGAGTTCAAGTTGCATAACTAAACTGTCACAAGCCACCGTTCACGCTGAAGGCAGTTTTTCCCTTGTCCTTGTCTGCAATATCCACCTGCCAATATCCGCTCTATACATCTAATGTGGAGAACGACTTTGCTCCGGTAGCGTGTTGAGCGCGTCGTCAATTCTCGGTGCCGTCAATCTTCTAATTTTTTCCGTCTAGCTCCTTAACCTCACTACGCTTCACCTATAGTATGCTTCTGGGTGCCTGTTTAATCGATCTCACTTCGCCAGTATCAATTTCATTTTTGACCAGGGATGCTCTACCTTGACTTTTATCGTATTGTTTTGGTCTGGAGCTGCTAGACCAGCTACCCATTTTTCCACAGTTGCAACTAATTCTTGTTGGTCCTTGGTTGACATTTCGATAGGCTATGGCGATTGTTCGCTATTTATTTTCAACTCTACTGGAGCACATTGAACCACCTCGGAGTTTTTACAGATAACTTTCTCATGGCCTGATAGATTCAGCACTCTCACCGAGATATTCTCTGTTCGATGAATTTGACGAGGGCGTTTGTTGATAACAAATCCATCTGAATTTCTGCTAGTTCAACCACAAGTGGTTTTCCTCAAAATCTCCCTCCACACACGCCCCTGACAAATTCACCATGAGCTGGTAATTTTTGTTGTTCGATAGCAACTAACCTTCTGGCGTGCACTGGATGCTTTTGTCCAACGTCAGAGGCATCTCCACATTTCCCCAACTCATTACCTTTTACCCCATATTTAAAGCTACCATAAAACCGGCACCAGGTTACCACCTCATCCACATTATCGGCTACAAAAAAGACGTGGTTTACACTAATATTGGCTATAATCACCGCCTCTGTTTTTCAGTGGACGGTGACAGACTCTACAGTAGTCTTATATTGCTAAGTACCTCACACTACCCCTTCACTACATCTGGTCAGATTATAGACCACGTCACACCGGTGTCTATAGTGAAGGTGTGTTGTCTGCTATTTATGTATCCGCACGTCGTAAGGTTGTTATTGTTTTCCTGCATTACTGATATTAGGATTTAGGGGGCCTTACTTGTGGGATCCAGCACTTGCCCCTCAGTGAAGGTGGTTGGCAGTACGCCCGGCGACGGATCTTGATCCTTTGGGCGGCACTTTACAGTCTCTTTGAAAATAACCGCCCCTTTCAAAATTAAAACATTTAAGTTTGGTCTCCTGTCCATTTTCCTCCAAAACTTGCCTCATCATTTCCTTAAATTTATTCAAAAGGCATTCCTCTTCCTCCACGACTTCCATTTTTAACACTTTGCTTACTCGTGGTCTAGAAATCATGGGAGCGGTCTCCTGGACTAGTGTAAAGGCGACGGTCTCTGCAAAGGTTGTCTTCATACCGGTTATGTTACATACCGCTAGTTTGATGTCTGAGTCACGTATAACGTTAACAAACGTCTCGGTTTTAAAGTCGTCTACCAACGGGTGGTTTTCTTCTGAGTATGTGAGCTGCGCTAATCTCTCGACAAAGGCTTGAAGTGACTCATTATTCTTTTGCGCTCGGCACCCTATCTCCAGGCGGTACAGTTCTCGTTTGTGACGGTCGACGAATTTACGCTGTAACGCCACCATTAAGTCGGTGAAGTTGTTTCTGCAGTTGGCTAGCATAGTTTCTAGAATCTCGACACCTTTTAAACGCCAAAATTAGTTCCAAAGCCTTCTTCTCATCCTTCCATCCATTTCTGCTGGATACTGTCTCGAATCGGAATTTAAATACGGATAAAGATGAGCACCCATCAAAGTAAGGTCTTTTTGTGCTGTCGATACCTTCTGATACGACTCTCACTGGTTTCGATCGCTGGCTTTGGAGGTTGTTGATTTTCTCCTTCATCCTAAAGAGTTTTCCAAATCAATCATGTTCGTGTCGACGAATTTCTTTCTTTCTAAATTTTTCATCGACACTAGTAATAGTTTTGCTAATCGACTCCTGTATTTTCTGCAGCTTCTTCGTTGTCACCTCAAGTTTCTTTTCGACTTTTGACAAAAATTTTTGCAAATAGCATATTTTTTGATTTTCGACCCTAGAAATTTCTTGTGCGTCAGCAAATAACTTTTGGTTTGCTGCTTGTGCCTCAATAAGTAGCTTTTAGTGTGCTACTTGTGCATCAACAAATAACTTTTGGTTTGCTGCATCAGCAAATAGTTTTCGATACTCGGCTGTGGAAGCTACTTCGGCGTCAACAAGTTTTTTCTGTAACTCTCGTTCCTCCACGTTTTCGAACTCGTAAGAAATGATATCTATGCCCTGATGCTGAAGTTCCTCCCTTAACCGCCTCTAGAGTTCATTCTTCGTGCCCGTCGTTGGTAGCTCCAATTTACCGAACTCTCGTTTAAGTCGTTCCACTCTTAGCTCAGGGAGTTTCATTTTATTTTATTTTTTTACTTTTAGATTTTGAAATCCCAATTGTTACGTTTTTACCCTTTAAAAACGGTTGAAATATGAGCTCGCATATTGTAATAAAAATATAAATAAATTTGTGTTCACAATTCTGTGTGCCACTATTCATAACTTGATGTAAACAACAATTGCTTTATTTCTTATTCTGCTTTACACTCGTTTGCGTACACAATAACAATTGCTCAACCGATCACTATAGCGTATATCTTCAAACCACAATTATTATCTTCACACGCGACACGTCTTCACACAAGACTGACAGAATTCTTATTCTGACTCTTGCCTGCTTTGCCTTGCTTTTTATATAGCAACGTAAAGTCTAATGAATGTTCTTGAAAACGAAAGTTCGGGTCTTCGCCTTCTCTAGAACTCCAAAAATGTAAACATGCTGTTTACATTTATTCTTGCTTACTTGTTTGTTGTTTGTGTATTTTGTTTACGTTTGTTCTTACAGTGTTGTTGTTGCATGTTTGTTCCTCTCTCTCTTTTTTTATTTTTTTCTATATTCATGTTGTCGTTATATTTTTGTTCATTTGTTTATTATGTAAACAAGTCCACTGTTTTTTTTTGTAGCTTTTGTTTATCATTTCCTTTTTTAACTAGATTATTAGACTTTAATTACAATAGACTATGTTTATTGAATAACATAAATTTAAAATGTTTACTTACCACTAACACATGATTTCTTTTGGGGTAATAACGTGTCCCACACTACGATGTTTTTATTTTCAGAGCTTTGGCCAGCTAAAATATATAGAAAAAAAGAAACAAAAAAACATATGAATTAAATTATTAATGCTAGTTCTAGAAAACATGTACATTAACAGGAGTTCTAATGAACATTACTATTTAAATAACCTTGCAATCTAAAAATATTGTATCGTTAACTAAAAAATTTAGGAAGCCTTTAACAAAAAAAAAAAAATTCGAATCGATAGATATTTTATTCAAGTCTACACTTCAAATCTATACAAATTTTACTTCAATTTAAGGAAATAAGTGAACTAACTTCCCTTCAATTGGCGTTCATCGACAGGTCAGATTTAGATGGCTAGATCTCTCCTGGAAGGGGGGAACTAATTGAAGAAAGGCTCATCGAGTTTATGATGGAGGAAAGCTGTGACAGCCGTAATGTCCGCATATTCTCTATTGGATGGTCCAAAGGCATTAAGGAGGAGGACTGTGAAAACAAGGGAAGTGCAGTTTCTTGTGGAAGCAGTGAAGCGTCTTGGTGAGTCCTTCCCCGGTGCTCGATTGGAGGTTATCCTCTAATCCGAACTCTCTCTACAATTAGGCAGGTGAATGGCTTCTCTAAACTTATTGGGAAAGTGAATTACGCATTGAACACCGATTGTCCTTGTTCCTAATACAAGTGAAAAGGTAAGAATCTGTGTTTTAGCTAGTAGTAAATTGGATTTGTTAATCGTTTCTTTCTTTTGTACAGGTAACGTAACAACTGTGGCATACACAGATGACCTTGGGATCTGTGTACATGACGTATGAGGCTGCTGCTCCACCCGATGACTTAATTTTACTACTGGTGGTTGCCTATCGCCTGGCCTTGGGTTGCGATGCTCATCACTATGCTCATCACAACCTAACATAACATAACAACATAAATACTAGGGGTGAGTCGATTTTAACGTAACGTTGTTCATACACCGACTTTTAAAAGTCGTGTTAGGGAAGCTGCAATTGACATTACGCATGGATAGGTCTATGGTTAGGGACTGAAGGGTTTCAGATGAGTGCTCTTTCTCTAATTACCAACTGATATTCTTCAGTATTAATGTGGCTTTTATAAGCCTTTTAGGAATCCTAGAAGAACCGACTGGATCAAATTTAAGAAGGCTATTGGATGTCATTCCACTCCTGGCGTCAGTGCGAAACTCCAAAGACTCCGCTGCTGTACTAGGAGATAAGGCTAAAAGGTCGGTTAATAAGGCTAAAAGGTCAGGTGAAGATGTTGACTGGTCTGTTTATAGATCCAGTTTTAATGATCATAAAAGGTAAATAAAGCGCACAAAAAGAACCCACTGGATGAGTTTCTCCGAAAGTATCGAGATGCTGTCCAAAAATACTAGGCTTCGTCCAAAAGAACAAAGGCAGCCTCGACAAAAGAAATCCTAGAGGGTCTATTGAGCACTCATTTTCCTAACAGGGTCAAAAGGGCTAAACGTAGCTTTGAGCCTTTTAAGTCGCCTGGTCTGCATGGTATCCTTCCAGCTCGGTTTCAGCATGATATATTATACGAATACCTCGTGGACGTGTATAAAGAATGCGTGCGGTGTCTTCTGACGGTTGCAAAGATAAGCTTGTGGTCACTTCGGCCCTAAGGATTAAAGACCGATATCGCTCTCATTTTTTCTTCTGAAAGCTTTGGACAGACTTATCGATATATATTTGACATATTTGATTTTCTGTTGAGTATGTCATAACATGCTTATGTTAGAGCGTTCTTCATGGTGTGACTGGCTTTGTTGAGGTGAATTTGGCATGTGGCGAGTACACAGTGTCAGCCTTCTTAGATATTGAGGGGGCTTTCAACAATGTTACCACTTCTACAATTGAGAATATGCTTCGAGATATACATGTCTCAGATTTTTTTGGTGTGGTTTATTAGTCGCATGCTGGATAATAACAACTCGGTGCGACAGTGAAAATACACCCGAGTAACTATACTTGATAAGACAACATATATAAAAAATATGAGTCAACTGTTATACTCTTAAAATAATATCTGCGGTAATTTTTGACTGATTTATCACACGAATTGTAAATCTCTTCACAAGAGAATGCACTTTAAGAATGTCACACTTGTTTTACAGTTTTTAATCAAAATTTTCAATTAAAAATGGTGAAACTTGAAAAAATTAGAAAATAAATAATATTTTCTAAGTTTACCCCATCAAAACTCATAACATATAAGTTTGAACAAAATATTTATGCATACTGTTTTAAAGGTTAATCTATCCCCTTTCCAAAAAGCTTTAGATTTTTAAAATAGGTTGAAACATATTTGGCTAATCAATAATTTGGTGTGAAACGAATAAAAAAAACTTTTTGTCAAATAAAACAAGTTTGGAGTGTTCGAGAAATATAAAAAAAAGATTTTTGAGTTCTACTTAACTAACTGAACAACTCAGACTAGGTAGTTACTCGGGTGAATTGAATTTTTTGTGTTTTGTCGCATAGTGTAATCCGTTCATATCTGGGTGGATGTTATGTGGTTAAGCGTGCAACCAAGGGTACTGTTCCCTCTTTTGTGGCTCCTGGTACCTAATGTTGGTTTAAAGCGTTTGAAAAGTAGGGGCTTTAAAGTTGTGGCTTATCCAGATAACGTGGTTATACTGCTAGGTGGACAATTTTTGTAGACGCTGGGTAGCTGATGGAGTCTGTGCTTGGAACTATATCCTCTTGGCCTACAAACTATGGTCTGGATATGAATTTCGATAAGACAGACCTCGTGTTGTTCTCGCGTAAGAACAAAATTGAAACCTTCAGGTTATCGAGGTTAGGTGGTAGGGCGCTTACGTTGTCTTCTGAGGTCAAGTATTTGGGTGTTGTTCTGAACAGGAAGCTTAACTGAGAAATACCTAGGAAAGACTGGAGAAGCCACTGAAAGCTCTCTATCAGTGTAGGAAAGATCTGGAGTCTTCCGCCTAGGGCCATTCGTTGGATATATCTGGTGATTGTTAGACCGGTTATTACTTACGATAATGTTTTTTGGTGGAGTGCCTTGGAGAAGAATTTCCAATTTCCATATATCTAAAGGAAACAATGTTGGATGGGATACTCAAGAATTCTGAACGTCGTCTTTCCTGAAGGGAGATACGGACTTTCAGGAAAAATCTCCGACTATATTGTGCCTGGTTTGAGGATGCCCATACCTGATAGGGCACTATGAATTGGGGGGTACTCCAGGGGCAGAAAGGTATACCCATCTTCACAGATGGGTCAAAGTTAGGTGGAAGTACAGCTGCTGGGGTTTCCTGTAAGGAACTCGGTCCTGAATTTCACTTTAAGTTAAAGGATGACTGTAGCGGGTCTCAGGCAGAGATTTTTCAATCTGGAAGGCTATTGAGCTGGTAAGCCCACTTCGGATTTGAAGTCTTATATGATCTTCGTTGACTGTCAGGCTGCCCTAAGGGCCTGGTGTAAATCGCGGCTCGTTCGCGAGGGTAAAGGTTATTCCTCAGCTTTCTTATTCTCCCTTTCCTACTTCCTCTTCTTTTCTATAACTCCTCTATTATTCCTCTCCACTTTAGGACGTAGTACAATGAGTCAATTTGACCTCCGGGTACTGTACTTGTCTCAATGGCAACTACACGTCCTCTAACCTTAACTTAAACCTAAGGAAATAAGTTAAGTAGAACATGTTGATTTAAAGAAAATTTTGTTAAAAATAATAAAGACTTTGTTCAATTAACTAAAATTGTTTAAAATTTAACTAAAATCAAACAAACTATGAACTATATATCATAATATTGTTACGAAAGTGGAAACGGTGTAGCACTGTTTAACATTAAAATGTACTTAATTAACAAATAAACAAAAATAAATCAACAATATCAGTATCACAAGAAAAAAGGAATTAACAAGTAAATAACAAACAATAGCGACTCTGAAGGGACGAACGTAAACATGATACAAAAACAAAAATTAAGAAAGTATGTATGAATGTAAACTACATGTTTACAACATGTTTACATTCATAGAATTTTTGAGAAGATTCATCAGACTGTTTATGTCGCTATATTAAAGGCAAGGCAAAGCATGCAAAAGTGGAAGTAGAAGTTCAGTCAGACTTGTGTGAAGACGCTTTGCGTGTGAAGTAAGCAATCGTGGTTTGAAGATATCCGCTACAAGGATCTACAGAACAATTGTGTAGTAATTGTTACTTGTTATTTGTTATTTAGCAAATAAAGCAATTGTCGTTCTTAGAATAAGTTGTGAATAGTGGCACACAAAATTGTGCGATTAATAAATATTTTTAATTGAAACTGAACACAAATTTATTTTTATTTTTATTTGCAATCTGAGAACTCATATTTCAGACGTTTTTAATGGTAAAAACGTATCAATTGGTGTCAGAAGAGGGATTGCAAGATCTAAAAGTAAAAAAAAAAAACAAAAAAAAAATGAAACTCTCCGAATTAAGAGTGGAACGGCTTAATCTAGAGTTGGGTAAATTAGAGCTGCCAACAACGGCACGAACGAGAGTTACAGCAAAAACTTGTTGACGCAGAAGAAGCTTCCACAGCCGAGTATCGAAAACTATTTGCTGATGCAGCAAAAGTTATTTGCTGATGCATAAGTAGCAAACCAAAAGCTACTTACTGAGGCACAAGCAGCTCATAAAGCTGCAAACCAAAAACTGCAAGAGGCTTCTGATCAGAAAATGGAGAAAATGTAAGCAAAATTTTTGGCAAAAATCAAAAGGAAATTTGAGGAGCTGCAGGAACTACATGAGTCGGTCGACAAAAAAATTACTAGTGTCAAGGAAAAGGTGTTCAATTTGGAAAAGACCGTCGACACGAAAGTAATCGATTTGGAAAATACCTTTGACGGAAAACTCGTTATGATGGAGGAGAAGATCAACAACCTCCAGAGCCAGCGACCGGAACCAGTAAAAGTCGTATCAGAAGGTATCGGCAGGATCAACACTTTACTTTAATGGTAGTTCGCTCCTATTCCGTATTTATATTCCATATATATTCAGTAGCCAGCAGAAACGGATGGGACAATGAAGAGAAGGCTTTGGAACTGATTTTGACGTTAAAAGGTGTCGCAGCCGACATTCCAGAAACCATGTAAGCCAGCCGCAGAAACAACTACGACGACTTAATGGTGGCGTTACAGCGAAAATTCGGCGACGAGCAGAAACGGGAAATGTACGGGTCAGAAGGCGAAACTTAAATGTTTTAATTGTGAAAAGGGCAGTCTCACCAGTAAGGAATAATAAACGTGCGAGCAGCCAACCATATTCACAAGAGTCCCCGTTAAACCAAAATGAGCTAGTACTGAGGGGCATGTAAGGGCCTCACAATCTCCATATCAGTTACGCAACAAAATAACAACAACCATACGGCGTGAGGGTATATAAATGGCAGACAACACACCTTCACTATAGACACCGGTGCCACGCTGTCTATCATCAGACCAGATGTAGTGAAGGGGAAGTGTGAGGTACTGAGTAATGTAAAACTACTGACAGCTACCGGAGAGTCTGCCACCGTCCACGGGAAAACAGAGGCGAAGATGACTATAGCTAACATTTGCGCAAGTCATGTCTTTACTGTTGCCGATATTGTGGACGAGGTGATAACCTGATGCCGATTTTATGATGGCTTACGGCATCAGTTTAAATATGGAGTAAAAGATAATGAGTTGGGGAAATGTAGCGATGCCTCTTGACGTTGGATAAAAGTATCAAGTTCACGCCAGAAGGTTAGTTGCTGTCGAACAACAAAAATTACTACCACCGAGTGAATTTGTCAGGGGCGCGTGCGGAGGGAGATTGTGAGGAAAACCACTTGTACGTTGTTGAACCAGCAGAAATTCAGACTTTGTTATCAACAAATGCCCTCGTCAAATCCACTGCTGAATCTATCAGGCCAAGAAAGTCATCTGTAGAAACTCCGCGGTGGGCCAATGTGCCCCAGTAGATGCAGTGATAAACAGCGAAGGATTGCTGGAATCTGCCGAAATGTCAGCTAAGGACCAACGGGAATGCGAAGTAAATGTGGAGAAATGGGTAGTAAGTCTAGCAGCTGCAGAGAGAATTGAAGCCAAAAAGCTGCTGGAATTAGCATTCAGCACTGAGATGTCTGCTGCAATTCAAGAGCCCTGAAGGACAGTTAGCACGTTGAATTGGGCGCCTCCAGACTTACGCATTGAATATCGAAGAGGCATAAAACATAGGAATGCTGATACATTGCGTGAGAGCCGAGGAAAAGGAAACCATCATCGACATCCGGCTAACGTAAATCGAAGCCAACGAAAACTGATCCTAAGCACAAAGAAGTGACCCAATATTGGTGAAAATTATAGCAGCTAAGGAAGAGCACAAACGGCCTACCAGAAATCAGATATCCGCAGAAAGTCCCCTTACAAAAGCATATTGGGCGCAATGGGATAGTTTAAAAGTGATAAACGGATGCTTACATCGACAATGGAAAAGCGCTGATGGCAAGACCTCATTCATCTAGCCTAATAGTGGTGCCTTCTTCCAAAATGAAAGAAGTCTTAACTGAATTCGATAATGGAGCTAGCGGAGTACATCTTGGAGTAACAAAGGCGATGGAGAGACTAAAACAACGTTTTTACTGGTTTGGATGTCAGCAAGCAGTGGCGGATTAGATTGCGAACTGTACGCAGTGTATTGCAGCTAAGGGTCCCGTGAGAAGAAATTGAGGTCAGCTCCAACAATATAATTTGGACACACCTTCCGAGCGGATAGCAACGGACGTAACAGGCAATTTTCCTGTAAGCAATGCCGGAAACCGATATGTTTTAGTCGTGATGGATTATTTCAGTAAATGGCCGGAAGTGTATGCCATACCCAATCCAGAGGCGAACACAGCAGTATATGTTTTTGTAAACAACTGGGTATGCCGCTATGGGGTTCCGAGAGAGCTACATTTCGATCAAGGCAGAAATTTCGAGTCAAGGAAATATGTGAGGTATACGGTGCTAATAAAACTCGAACAACGCCGCTTTACCCACAGTCCGATGGAATGGTAGATCGGTTTAATCGAACCCTAGAAGTATACTTGCGAAAAATAGTGGTTAAACAGCAGAAGGATTAGGACGAACACATTCCGAGGTTTCAACATCTAGATCACCCGCTAAGGTTATTTTTGGAACTAAGATAAAACTGCCTGGTGACTTAGAGTTTGGTGTTAAGCCCGCCACAGACAGGGATGCCATGTACACTGGAAAACAGGAAAGTCTATATGAACTTCATGAATTTGTGCGCACACATATAAGAATGGTCAGCGATACAATAAAAGCCAGGTATGATCGTGCAGCAAATACGAAGTGCTTTCATTATTATTTTTTATTTGCAATCTATTTTTATTTTTATTTGCAATCTACGAACTTATATTTCAAACGTTTTTAAAAGGTAAAATCGTAACAATATTGTTATTTGTATTTAATTTTAGTTAAATTCTTTATTACTCGCACAAATTTTGTGTACCACTGTTTACAACTTGTTCTAACAACAACAATTGCTTTATTTGTTATTCCTTTTGTTTATGCCTTTTCCGATGAACAATAACAATTATTACACTTGTTCTATAGATCTTTGTAACGGAGATCTTGAAACCACGATTGCTTTCTTCACACGCACAGCGTCTTCACACAAGACTGACTGAAATTTTACTCTGACTCTGCATACTTTGCCTTGCTTTTTATGTACCGACGTAAGTAGTCTTGTGAATGTTCTCGTAGGCGAAGGTTCGGGTCTTCGCCTTCTCTAAAATTCTATGAATGAAAACATGTTGTTTACATTCCGTTGTTTTGTTTTTATAGCTTTAACACATTAATGTTAAACAATGTTACAAAATTTCTATTTTCGTAACAATATAATTATAATTAATATTATAATTAATTCCAGTTTAATTCTAAAACTCGTAACTTTGTTTCCTATGAATAATTTCCAAATTATATATGAGTATGTAATTGATCATACCTGATACTTATTATTTATTTATTCTAAATAAGTCTGCAAAATTAACTTAATTCTTTAAATTTTACATGACTTTAGTAACTTTCAATAATGTTTATTTAATAATACCAAATAATCATATACATACATACATACATAATTGGCCATTACAACCCTTCAGTCAGGATTACGGCCTAGCTTCTCACAGCACTTATGCTGTGTGTGTTAATTTTATACATGAGTGGCGGGACCTACAGTTTAAAGTGGACTCCGAACGACAGATTTTTGAGAAACTTTTCATGGCAATTTTATTTACTCTCAGAGTTTTTACCAGAAATCTGCTGAGAGGAAGCCGCCGAAGAAATATTTTTTTGTATAGTTCTTTTTTTGATGTCTGACCGGGGATTCGAACCCTGGCCTTTCGTCTAATAAGCCAACACACTGCCTACTAGACTACGGCGTATCAAATAATAAATAATAAATAATAAATAAATATAAATAATAATATAAATAATAAATAATCATTATAACTAATAATTATATACAAAGTTTCAAAATTTCTGTTGCCTTCGATATTCATACATTGTTTATCATCCCTTAAAAAATTTGCAAAAAAAAATGCGAGTTAAGCATAGCGGCATTTCATCAACGAAGAATGCAATCTTTGCTGAAAAGGGTCGCAAATAAAATTGATAGCGCAGTGTTATTAATTAAAGTATATTTAAGAAACGAACAACGATCTGCCCATATTGTCCTGTTTTCCCGCAAAAGTACATTAAGTGAATTTTGAAATCTGAAATCTCAGAAAATTTCAAAATTTACTATGAAAACTTCCTCTGTTAAGGGTTCTGGTGATTGATTTGGTTAAAGGGACGTGCAATGCTTTAAAAAAACATTTACTTTGTCCAACCATATCCTGTTTTTCTACAAAAGGGCGCTTAGTGGATTTTAAAATCTGAACTCTCAGAAAATTTCAAAATCTACTATGAAAACTCGCTTTGTAAGGGTTCTGGCGATTGATTTAGTTAAAGGAATATAAAATGTTTTAAAAACAATTTACTTTGTCCGCCCATGTTGTCCTGTTTTATCCCTATATTTATAGCTTTCGGAAATGTATGATTACCTGTTTATTTTAGTTGTTATTTCGCAATATTTATTAACAGTCATTAACTATAGGACTTATTTTATTAACTTTTGCTTTTTTATTTTATTTCACCACGAATTTATATAATTTTTTTTTCCCCCATCTTAAATTAATTATTTAACAGAGATCTGTTAGTAACATAACATAAAATAGTTCGGTTAACTGCCTTGGTTTGCGTCTTGGGAGATAGATTTTAAAATCTATCTCGCACACATCCTTAGCTGCTGGCACCGCTTTTATAAATACGTATAAGAACCGTATTTATTACTAGAATAAAGGTTGTCTATGAAAAAAAGTAGGTGATGTAGTTACATACGGACATGTCTTTATTTAGTGCGGAATTAATATTATATTTACAGTTAATTACTGACTAAAAACTTAGAACTAATACCCTGGTAACTATATTATCCCAACTCGTAGGTAAGGTTAGCTTCTAAGTTGCTACTCTACAGAAAAAAATGTTTGAAACAAAAATGCAAGTCAATAACGAGAAAAATCTCAGAACTATAGTTAAATGTTTTGATGCTGAAAAAATAAATTACTACACTTATCAGCTAACGAGTGTCAAAGACTTGATTGTAGTCATTGTAGGCTTTCTTATGCCATAGTATGAAAAGGAACATACGCAGACCACTTCGATAAATCTACCTGATAGTAAAACTGCCATTTCATCAATAATTTGTATAATATATTATATAATATGATATTCCAAAAGATCTTTTTATTGAATATTTTAAAACCCTTTGCCCAAATATTCATATCAACGCGGTGACTATAATGCAAAGAATGCATTCTGAGGTCCACGTCTTCTTACTCCAAGAGGCAGACAATTGTAAGATGCAATATCAGCTTTCAAAATGGGCGCCATGTCTAGCCCACTTACTGGAACACTGACCGAAATAAACTTTCTGACATTATTCAGATCGCTGTTTTTAGGAACGTAAAATGCGAAAGTATTCATTAATTTCTTTATTGGATCTTTTATCTAATCATTCACCACGTACATTACTTTTACATAATAATCCACGTAGCCTAAAGAACTGTAGTTTCTCCTATACAAATAAAAGGACAAACTGGTATAGATATAAAATGTACATTAGTTTGCATTTACCCATTAATCCTCTACTTTAATCAGACATAGAACTTGAATCTGCGGTTAACTAATTTCCTACAATTATGGTATGCGGAGCTAAAGTTTCTGCACCTATAGCAATTATGAAGATGAATATAACTTACCAAGGTTATATAGAATCACTAATACGTGAAAGAAGGAGATTCAGAAGACTATGGGTAGAATGCCGTTCCCTCAATTCAAAGCTCCTACTAAAAGAGTGTCAAACAAAACTACACAGCGCCCTGAAAGAAAAAAGTCTTATCTTACCCGTTATTTGTTGAATTTGGATACAACTACAAATTATGGAATGCAGTGAAAACAGTTAAAAGAAGCTCCTATTCGATTACAAAATGGCAATGGGGAATGCGGGGAAGAAATTGAAGTATTTGCTAATCATTTAGAGAATATCTTCACTCTTATTTTTACAGGTTCGCATAAAGTTGACGATAATGTCCAATGCCCTTTAAATTTCCGCCTTTCTACTTTGAGAACAGCTATTAAGAGGCTAAACGTAAAAAAAGCTTCCAAGTATGACAAAATTACCGGCTTAATGATAAAAAAAAACTTACCTACCTCAGCTTGTTCATATTTAACACCATTCTTATAGTTAACTCCATTTCCAGCATCGTGAAAATTTTCGAAGATGATTATGATATCTAAAACGGACAAGGATATAACCCACGTAACGTCATATCAACCCATAAGTTTGTTGTCTATTGTCTCAAAATTGTTCGAAAGAATGTACTTGACGGCTTACTTTTGGAAGTGGATCTCAATACCATTATTCCTCATCGTCAATTTGGTTTTAGTAAATAACATAACACTACCGAATAAATTAACCGAATAAAAAATTTAATGCGAGGTGTTTTCGAGAAAAACCTGTATTGTACTGCTCTCTTCATAGGTACCTCCCAAGCATTTGACAGGGTCTGGTCAATTTGGTTTTAGTAAACAACATAACACTACCGAATAAATTAACCGAATAAAAAATTTAATGCGAGGTGTTTTCGAGAAAAACCTGTATTGTACTGCTCTCTTCATAGGTACCTCCCAAGCATTTGACAGGGTCTGGCACGATGGTTTAATACACAAAGTTATAAGAGTATTACCCGCTAACGTCCATAAGCTCCTTAGAATTTACCTAGAAAACAGATATTTTCACAAAAAATCAAATTTTAATTTCTCACCCCGGAAACAGATTTCTGCTGGCGTTCCACAGAGAAACATCCCAGGGTGTTTCTTTTATTTATTGTTCACTACATATATGCTAACGAGCCCATTGATTAACACTTGAACCTTCGCGGATGACACAACATTTATAAGCCCTCATAAAAACCCTGCACTTGCCTCCTCAAGACTTCCATGTTATTGAGTTAGAGAAATGGTTAGTTAGATCAATGAAAAAATAAAGTTAATGCTAGCAAATGTGTCCACATAACTTTCATTAAAAGAAAAAATTATCCCCCATTGAGCAGTAATGGTTTAAGAATACTGAAACAAAACCACATTATTATCTCATTATGCATCTTGATCGTCGTCTTACATGGACTCACCACATTGTGGGAAAAATAACTCAGATACAACTAAAATCCGCCCAACTGCACTGGCTTATTAACTTTGAATCTTAAGGTGCTCTTGTATAAAGATTGTAGGATTGTAACACATTTTGTTAATTTTTTAAGAAAGATCCAATAAAGAAAAATGAGTTTGAAGTCGCCGTAGTCTAGTGGGTAGTGTGTTGGCTTATTAGACGTGAGGCCTTAGTTCAAACTCCAGACATCAAAACAAAAATAAGAAAAATATTTCTTTGGCGACTTCTTCTCAGCAGATTAAGGGCAAAACTTTGAAAGTAAATAAAATTGAGAGCAAATAAAGAATCTAGTGTGGTGTGAGAAGCTAGGTCGTAATCCTGACTAAAGAGTTGTAATGACGAACTATGCTATTTATGATATGTATATTGTATGTATGTATGTATGTATGTATGTATGTATGTATGTATGTATGTATGTATGGATGTATATATGCATGTATGTATGAATGTATGAGTTGAAAAAAATCCTCGGAAAATGTGAGGTAACAAACAGAAAAGAGCTCACGTAATGTTCATATTTCGAAAAGGCACTTGCATCTCATCATCATCGTCACAACTAAATTTCTCGGAATTCATCATGATAAATGCCTAACTAGGATATTTGTTGTAATAATAGACACAAAATAATTTGAAATTATTAGATAAACTTGGTTTAATTGGCAGAAACTTACGCTTAAAATTAGCCTGTAATCTTTTATTGCACAATTCTCTCTTCAAACCATTCTGGTGTTATGCAATGCGAATATGAATAACTGGCTCTACCCTCCCATATCGAAAAAATCAATGATGCAAAAAAAAGAAAACAAAACATACATAACAGCTGTAATAATAGCTGCACCGCGGTACGTTAAAAATTTGAACATACACAAGGATCTCAACGTATCACCAGCAAAAACGGAAGTTAACAAAATAAACAAATACCTAAGCAAGTTAAACATATTCCTGGTCCTGGCCGGGAAAAAATAATTTTTAGTCTAGAATAAAGATTTGAATTTTAATTCAATTATTAAAGATTTTTATTATTTAAATCCATCTTATAAGAAGAATAAGATAAGTAATTAAAACCATAAAAAATTGGGGTTACCAGTGAATATAAATTTAACAATACTTTACAGACAATAAATGATGCAAATACAAATATAATACAAAATGAGTGACAATTGTGATCAATGCCGTAAATCACTGCAAATAATTTTCGTGAAATGCGTCGGATATATTCTCTCTCATTGCTACACCATATCGGAAATTACACGCGTAAGTATGCACGTGAACTCAGAAACTAGTGGATATGTCTTTAATGTAAACCAAAAAAGGGGTCGGAGAGTAATATGACGATAGATCAAAAAACCACGCGGCAAGATATAAACGGAAAAGCAACTTCGGACGAATGTAGTGAGTTTGCAATCATACAATTAATCTCTTTACTACATTATCAAGGAACAACCACGACCGAAAAAAATCAGTGCAGAGAGCGAAATAGTAATCAAATTAATAAGCTTATATGATAAACCAATTGGAATGTTCATCTTAAGCAAAATCAAAATACAACGAAATTTATTAATAAGATAAGTAAACAAACAAATCAAAAAACAGTGGATAAGTAAACATATCATAAATAAATGTGATATAATAATTATAAAAAGTATAAGAATAAAATGGCCGAAATAATTTGAAATTTAAAATCGTAATATTATGTAAATGAATTTAACCCTTAGAGTACGGAGCTTGGTTTTTGACATAAAGTACGGAGTGGGGGTCACCAAAGTCCCACAAAGTAAAATGAGATTTTTTGTTTATATTTTAGCATAAAAGAACTAAAAATATTACATATTTTGAAAGTACAAAATAATTATTTTATTATTTTTCAGTTTTTATTTTTAATTATAACATCAAAACGTACTAATTTCAAAATATTTCATGATACAATTTGCGAAGTTATTAAATAAAAGCTAAGATTGGGGGACCTAAGGTCCCCCCTCTGTACTTTAAGGGTTAAATATAATAAAATAATTGCAACACCATATGGCTTCAAATATAAAAGGTGGCCAGGACAATAAGATAAAAACTCAAGAGAAAACTGAAGAAGAATCAGACATTAAGGATGAAATCGAGAAAAAACAGATCAGAATCGCAACCAAAAACCTTTAAACGAGGACGTCTGAAATTTGGGACGGGAAGAGTTAATACAAAAATATATACGCGTATTTTAACTTGCCTGTAGATAATTTTTATACCATTTTCATTTAACAACAAACATCACATTTAAAGAATGATGCTGCAAAAGCATCTGGAATTAATTTTAGATGGGTTATGTTCTCATCGCTTGATGGAATTGGTAAAATAAAAAATCTGTTTTGTCATCAATTAATTATTTATTAAAAATTAATAAGAAACAATTGTACGTTGTAGTACCATGTTTTAAAGGACAAGTTTTGATTAATATCTTATAAATTGGGGCATGACTAATAGTGGAAGTGCAAACATTGTATAAGTTCACCGAAAATTGCCTTCGCTAAATCAGTAAAGAAGTTGTACGTCAAAACAGATACTTATTACACTCAAAAATGTTAATGTTAATATATTTTGTGAAAAATTCAAATGTACTAAGAAAAATAATTTCTGTTCGCGGAGAAGATTCTTTCCATTTGACTGCAATAAATAATGACTACCGAATAATTCTTACTGAATTCAGTAAACAATAATAATTATTTTTGTGCCGACCAGTTCAAAAGTGCTACAGGTCTAAAATCGCAGGCTTCTTGGGAAGATGTAGAAGAGGTGAGAGCTAACCTATAAAACCTGGGCATTACATACATTATTGGTCATTACAATTATTCTGTCAGGATTGGGATCTAGCTTCTCACACCACTTATGTTGTATGTGTTAATTTTATACATGAGTGACGGGACCTACAGTTTAAAGTCGACTCCGAATGACAGATTTTTTTAAGAAACTTTTCATGGCAATTTTATTTTCTCTCAAAGTTTTTTCCGGAAATCTGCTGAGAGGCAATCTCCAAAGAAATATTCTTTCATATCTCGTTTCGTTGAAGATGTCTGTCCTGTGGTTTGAACAGTGGTCTTACGTCTAAGTAGCCAACACACTATCTACTAGACGACGGCGACTACTACCGGGGTATTACAGCGACTGAAAACGCGCTTTAATACATAATTTTGCTCTGGGTATAACTGTACTAAACATCGCTTCATGTTTCAATTCATACCTGAATTTGGACAGTCACTTTTTTCAAAACGCTTCAAATTGAGCGCACTGATACTAAACCTTAAGTTTTAGGTTTATATTTGGTTGTACACTTAACTAAATTTCTCAATTTTAATAAATTTGTTTGAATTCATTGATAGGAAGCGGTTGTACAGTTCTTCTATTCCTTATTTTTTTCACTTGTTTTCTTCTATATGTGTTTTTTACATGGATGTAAGTAGCTGCGTATCTTAATAAAAAATTGTACCAATTTTAAATTAAAATTATACCAATTTAGATCCTCGGGTTTAACATTTAATTTATAATACATTCTGTTCATTGTTACGTATACAGGGAGCAGTTTATGTCCATATACCCTAAATTATGTAAGCAATTTTAAGAAAGTTAAAAATAATTGATGTTTTTCATATATATTTTTATTTATTATTTTGTGATATCAATAAAACAAAACATATATATATATATATTAATGTATTCCTCTAAACGATGATTTCCTTATTTGGAAATTTTTTTTGATGATTATATTTCTGCTCCTCAATGGGGTAGGAACTCCCTTTTTTAGGAGAGAGTATATTTGGAGTTTAAAAGCTCAAAGTATAAAAATATTAAACTTAATTTTTAGTAGGACATCTATTAAAGTCTTGTAATCCATTTAAATTATATTCCATTGAATATAATAGTTTTCTGATACTTGATGCCTTTCGCTCATAAACAAGTTTTCAGCTGAGTTTTGTTTGAAATTGAATGACTACATTTTCTAAATAAATCTCTAAATATTCACTTGAAATCATATCGGCACTTTGTGAAACAGTATTAAGCCTGTAAGGACTTTGGTGACATTACGCTAAGGTAATTGCAATGTTGGAAGTAATTATCATTACGAATTTCTAATTCTTCCGCAATTTAGTTCAGAATATTTAAATACCTTGCTTCCTCTGTAAATTTCAAATTGCCCGCACCTAGTGCGACGCATAACCTCAGAGCACCACCATGCTTAGTTGATCCATGCAAGACCAACTGATGTTTTCCTCCAAACTAAAGCACGTTCAACAAGTTTTGAAATGTTATTTTTTCAGACGAGTCAAAATGGTTAATTTTTGCCCGCACGGATGTACCTGACTGTACCTATAAAGGTTTGCTGTTTTTCGTTCGAAAAGACATGAAAGAAAATTTTGACAAAATCATCTACCGAAACGTAGGGAAAACTTAATAATAAACAATTGACTTAAGAACGCATTTAGACTTTGGGATCTCGACTAACCATTCAATTTCATTTATTTATTAGAAAAATTTTTCTTAGGCTCTATATAAAGTACCAAGATGGATATGAAAATTGTTAGTAGAATGGTCTCTTTTTTGAAAAGATGCAGGGAACTGAACCGCTTCAGCTGTTTTATTAAATACTTTACTCTAGAGAAAAATATAAGCTATACAGAGGACAACATATTGTTACGCAATATATATCAACAAACATTACAATAAATTTAAACAAAACACAGAAATAGCAATAATGAAACAACGATGTTTACATTTACGGAGATATCCAGAACATTTGGTTACAAGCACATTCATCAAACTGTATACTGTATGCTATATAAAAGGCAAGACAAAACAGACAGAATCAGAAAAAGTTCAGTCAGTCTTGTGCGAAGACGCGGTGCGTTTGAAAAAAGTAATCGTGGTTTGAAGATCACCGTTACAAAGATATGTCTAACAATTATCTAGCAATTGTTATTGTCTATGCAAAGGGTGTAAACAGAGGAATAACAAACACAGCAATTGTTGTTGTAAACAGTGGAACACAGAATTGTTCGAACAATAAAGAATTTTAGCAGACTTATTTTTATTTTATTTGCAATCTACGTGTTCATATTTTAACCGTTTTTAACAGGTAATAAAAAATAAAAATAATTTAAAAAAAAATTAAAAATGAAACTCTCCGAGTTTAGAGTGGAACGGCCCAAACGAGAGTTGGGTAAATTAGAGGTGCCAACAACGGGCACGAGGAATGAACTCCAAAACCGGTTAAGGGAAGGACTTCGGCAACGTGGCATTGATATCGATACTCACGAGTTCGAAAACGAGTTCGAGAGTTACAGGCCCCTGCAACCGCCAGCGGTATTGACATAGATTCGTTGCAAGCCGCTATGATGGAAAAAATGCAAGTAGTAAACCAAAAGCTACTTGCTGATGCACAAGAAACTTCTAGAGCCGGAAATCAAAAACTGCAAGCAACAAACCAAAAGCTATTTGCTGACGCATAAGAAGTCCTAAAGCAAAAAATAAAAAAAATCCAAATAGCAAAACCAAAAATTTTTCTCAAAAATTGAAAAAAATTTGAAGCGACAACAGAGAAGCTGCAGGTCAACAATAGATTACTATTGTCGAGGAAAAGGTATCAAAATTAGAAAAGACCGTAGACACAAGTGATTAATTTGGAAAAGACCGTCGACGGAAAACTCCTGACAATGGAAGAGAAGATCATCAACCTCCAGAGCCAGCGACCAGAATCAGATGGTAGCTCACCCCCATCCGTATTTAAATTCCAATTCGAGACAGTATCCAGCAGAAACGGATGGAACGATGAAGAGAAGGCTTTGGAACTAAATTTGGCGTTAAAAGGTGTCGCGGCCGAGATTCTTGAAACCATGCTAGCCAGCTGCAGAAACAACTTCACCGACTTAATGGTAGCGTTACAACGTAAATTCGGCGACGAGCACAAAGGAGAACTGTACCGCCTGGAGTTAAGGTGCCGAGCGCAAAAGACTAATGACTCACTTCAAGCCTTTGCAATGGAGATCGAGAGATTAGTGGAGCTCAATACTCAGGAGAGAACCATCCTTTGACAGACAACTTTAAAACCGAGGCGTTTTTAAACGGTATACGTGACCCAGACATCAAACTAGCGGTATGTTCCACAACCGGTATGAAGACAACCTTTACAGAGACCGTCGCCTTTGCACTAGCCCAGGAGACCGCTCCTATGATTTCTAGACCACGAGTAAGCAAAGTGCTAAAAGTGGAAGTCGTGGAGGAAGAGGAATGCTTTTAAATAAATTTAAAGAACTGATGAGGCAAGTTTTGGAGGGAAATGGGCAGAAGACCAAACTTAAATGTTTTAATTGTGGAAAAGGCGGACATTTCAAAAGAAACTGCAAAGCGCCACGCAAAGGATCAAGATCCGTCGCCGGGCGTACTACCAACCACCTTCACAAGAGTCCACGTTAAACTAAAACGAGCTAGCACTGAAGGACAAGTGCTGGCTCCTACAAGCAAGGGCCCCTAAATCCCAATATCAGTAATGCACCAAAACAATAACAACCTTACGGCGTGTGGCTACATAAATGGCAGATACCACACCTTCACTATAGACAACGGTGCGACGTGGTCTATAATCTGATCAGATGTAGTGAAGGGGAAGTGCGAGGTACTTAGCAATATAAGACTACGGACAGCTACTGTAGAGTCCACCGTCCACTGAAAAACAGAGGCGAAGGTGATTATAGCCAACATTAGTGCCGATTGTAATATGGTCTATGACATCAATTTGCAGCAGATAATAGGATAATCGGTTGGCGCAATGTGGAGATACCTCTTGACGTGGAATATAAGTATCAAAGGCACGCCAGAAGATAAGTTGCTGTCGAAAAACAAAAACTACCACCTCAGTCTGAATCATTGATATGGCCGCATGTGGAGGGAGATTGTAGTTGTAATTGACGAAAACCGTTTGTGGGCTATTGAACCAGCAGAAATTAAGACGGATCTATTATAAGCAAAGGACCTTGTCAAATCCAACGAACAGAGAATAGTCCGGGTGAGAGTGCTACATATATCAGGCCAAGAAAAAGCCATCTGCAAAACCTCCGAGGTGGGCCAATGTGCTCCAGTAGAGGCAGTAATAAACAGCGAACAATTGCAGCAACCAAGCGAAATGCCAGCCAAGGACCAATAGGAACACGAACAATAAAAGTCGAGGTAGAACAGACATGGCCAAACATGAAATTGACACAGGCGAAGCGTAATGAGGTTAAGGAGCTAGTCGATGAAATGAAAAGGAGCGGTGTAATTGGATCATCATTGGATTCGTGGAATTTACCTGTGGTCTTAGTCAAAACGGAAGATGGCAGTTCAAGATTCTGCGTAGACTACAGGAAGCTGAATGATGTCACTTAAATGGGCCATTTGGGCTATGTAATACTCAGCCACATTAGACCGGCTTATGGAAATTGTAGTGAAGGGACTACATTGGCAGATTTATCTGGTGTACCTCGATGATACAATAGTGAGGCAACGAATATCTGCTAGACTAAAGTTAAGGGTAAAGAAATGCGCATTGTTCTAAAAATGGGTGATTTGGAGCATCTTGTTACAGCAGATGGCATATCCACGGATGAAGATAAAGTACGAACGGTAAGGGATTGATCTCGTCCCCAGAATATTCATGAATTACTCAGTTTTTTGGTATTATGCACATATTATTGACGCTTTGTGCCTAACTTTGCTAGACTCCCAGTCCCAGGGGAAATATTCATTTTAGACAGATGCTAGCAGGCGTGGTATTGGTGGTGTACTTTCCCAAGTGGTCAATGATACAGAGAAAGTCGTAGGCTACTATAGTCGCACACTGTCAAAACCTAAACGGAACTAATGTGTCACCCTACGTGAGTTACTTGCAGGGGTAGAATGCATAAAAAATTACCATAAGTACCTGTATTTACCTGTACCTGTATTTTCAACATTTTCTGCTAAAGACTGATCATTCCGCACTGAGATGACTGCTGAAATCCAAGAATCCTGGAGGACAGTTAGCACTTTGGATTGAGCACCTCCAGATCTACGACTTCAGCATTGAACACCGAAGAGGCATGAAACATGAGAATGCTGGTGCTCTCTCATGCCGACTTTGTAAATTAGAATGTAAACATTACGTGAAAGCCGAGAAGAAGGAATCCATCATTAACATCATACTATGGATACCAATTAGGAAATACCGATCTCGAAAACCCCGGTATTTTCCGGGATATTCGACATGTAAATTCATACGTATATACTTTATAAAGTCTGAAAAAAATTGATTTTACAGCATTGTTTTTTTTATTATTTAATATTACATTAAATAACACCCTTGTGGTTTCACAAGCGCATAGGTAAATATTCTATATCACTCACCAGCGAATTCAACGCTGGTGAGTAATTCCATTGTTAAGATGTTAAACATTGCCCCCGATTTCCAATAAAATCTGTTAATACAGCAAATGATTTATACAATCAATTTTCTAAAGAAATATAATTATCCCGCATATAGCTATCTTGAAACCATTGTGCCCACAAATAGATTGCGAAAGATGTTTATCAGCCACAGCGTTGGAGGCTTTGATATTTTTAAAAAATTACTTAAAATAATGAATATAATTAATATTATTTTGGACACTAAATAGTGTTCTTAAAAATGTAGATATTTGTTTCTTCACTAAGGCGTTTATGTATGTATGTATATAGTCCCAGATGAATTATTTTTCATTTTGTTAATTTATGCTTTTTGTTACTTTACGTTCTGTTTTTTTATTTTATAGTCTGTGTATTGTGATAAATATCAAAAATTAATGAATTTGTTGATTAAATAATTGTTTTTAGCTTTTATTTATTAAAAGACAATCACGAAATCCTGGGATATTTCCCGATTTGTCCCGAAAAATCCCGGGATTTTGGGATTTGAAAATTCCGAACACCAGGATTTTTAAAAATCAATTATATCGACATTGAGAAAGCGCTGATGGCAAGTGCTCATCCAACCTGATAGTGGTGCCTTGCTCCAAAATGAAGGAAGGCTTAAATGAATTCCATAATGGAGCTAGCGGAGGACATCTTGGAGTGACAAAGACCTTCGAAAGACTAAAACAACATTGTCATTGGGTTGGATGTCAGCAAGCAATGGCGGATTGGAGAACAAACAGTACACAGCTAAGGGTCCCGCAAGAAGAAGTCGAGGTCAGCTGCAACAGCAAACTCGGAACACCTTTCGAGCGAATAGCGATGGACGCAGCAGGCCCTTTTCCTGTCAGCAATGCCGGAAACCGATATGTTCTCGTCGTGAATGATTATCTCAGCAAATGGCCGGAAGTGTGTGCCATACCTAATTAAGAGGCGAACACAATAGTAAATGTTTTTGTGAACAACTGAGTATGTCGCTACGGGGTTCCAATAGAGCTACATTCCGATCAGGACAGAAATTTCGAGTCAGCTGTATTCAAGGAAATGTTTGAGGTAGACGGTATTAGTAAAACTCGAACAACGCTGCTTCACCCACAGTCCGACGGAATTGTAGAATGGTTTAATCAAAGACTATAAATATATAAAGATGTTGCACACAGTGTATTTAAAATTGTCAACATTTGTGCTTCTTAAGGATGAGGGGGCTACGTAACAGGGAAATTTAAATTTTCGTGCTCACAATTATGTTTACTGAGAGAATTAAAGAGAACAAAAAGCACATACAATTGTGTATGTATATCACACATTTCTTAAGCCTTTTTTAGTCGTCGATTACACTGCGACGAGTGCACATGTCGGCGGAGGCTATAATATTTTTGCTTCAGGTTTATACTCAAAAAATATTTTATGTTAAAAAATGTTTTTATTAAAATTAATTGCCTTATAAAACCTTTTGATTTTTTAATAGTCAAGTAAATGATTTAAATGATAAGAAAAGGGGTACAGCTTTTTTTGTAAACATAAAACAATTTTTTTTTAGAAAAAATAAAAGATTGGTTACTAGTAGAAGAGAAAATTTGTGAACCAAAATTAGATACCAACAAATATCTAAAAAAACGTTCCCTAATTATTAAGTCAAGGATGCACAACTTTATGCATTTTGATGAAATGAATACAAAAATAACTTATATTACTAACACTTTTCTATGACTGTAAATACATAAATACTCTCAACTTATTTTTTCTGTCTTACTTACTAATACACGACCAAAAATTTTTTGGTAAAACCTGGTGTACATTGTTTTTGATTTTATTGTTTTGTGAAAACACATTCAGTAAAAATACTACAAAAAAAAAGAAAAAAATCAAAAAAGTCATGTTCATACAATTTATGTGCAAATGACCTGCTGAAAAGCAAATGTTACCGTATGTAATTGTAGGGTATGAATACGTATTTTATTGTTGTAGAAATGAAACTATATCGATTCGCACCGAATTATAATTGTATTTTTTAGAAAGTTCAATTATGTAACACGAATGCTTTTTTGGTTTACTATTTATTAATGTTTTTGGTTTACTAAGATTAACGTTTCAAAATTTTAACTTTTTCTATACCGGCTAATTTGAATTTGTATGTTTCCCATGTGGAATGCTTCCGTAGTAAAATAATAGCTAGTAAATTAAGCATCTCTATTCTGAGTTTATAACATTCGTTATTCTCATCAAACCAAAAGGAATAATTTGTATTGTTGGTCAACTTACGCATTGCTCAACAACAAATTTTTTTATGTTTTTTATAGATTTATTTGTTGAAAATATTTTTCGAAGACTATTATGCGGATTTTACAACCTTCAAAAAAAATTAATCAGATGGAGCGCACAAACTTCCAGTCGGAATCTTTTGCAAAATTTTTTGCGTGAACAAACATTTCCTAAGGATATGACAAAATTTGCGCTGGTTTAATTATATCCACACGACATTTAACGCAAGATATTCGTTGCGCTAAATAATCGGCATCTTCATTAAAATATTCTTTATTTTTATCGTATATATCTGCGACATCTATTTCAGAGGTGAGAGTATTTTCTGATATACTTCCATTCCTTTCAGTTTCTTCTAAAATTGTTTGAAACTCAATAGGTAAAAACATTGCATCGTCGTTTGGTAAGTACATATATAATTGAATTGTCTAAAATATAACATTATAATTCTTTGCGAATCGATATATTTTTACAACAATAAAACACGCATCATACCCTACAAATACACTATCGGTAACATTTTCTTTTCAGCAGGTTATTTGCACATAAATTGAATGAAAACACGACTTTTTGATTTTTTGGTATTATTTTTACTGAATGTGTTTTCAGGAAAAAAAATAACAACAAAAGCAATGTACACATATGCTTACGGGAATGTACCATATACATATACATGTGTATGTGCTTTTTGTTCTCTTTAATTCCCCCAGTAAACATGAGAGTGAGCACAAAGATGGCGTTTATACGTATAGTTTGTAGACACACCTAACACTCATATAAGAATGAATTGCTGAGAGAGAATAATAAGTACTCTGAATGTAATAAATTCTGTGAGTATTATTAGTGGCAGTAGCCGTACTGCCATAGACAAATTTGGCTTTGGCAGTACAATGTATGGCAGTGCGACATCTTTATATATTTATAGTCTTTGGTTTAATCAAACCCTGGAGGAATACTTGCAAAAAGTAGTGAGGGACAGAAGGATTGGGGCGAAAACATTCCGAGGTTTCTATTGGCGTACCAATAGGCGGTCCATGATTCAACATCTAGATCAACCAGCATGGTTATTTTTGGGATTAAGACAATTTTAACTGCCTGGTGACTTAGAGTTTGGTGTTAACTCCGCCACAGAGAAGGATACCACATGAACTGGAAAACAGGAAAGTCTAAATGAACTTCATGAATACGTGCTTATACGTTAAAAAATGGTCAGTGATAGAATGAGAGTATGATCGTGCAGCAAATACGGAGCGCTTCTATGAGGGACAACTGGTTCTACTCTACAACTCAGAGCGGAACCAGCTGGAATGGGCCTTATAAAACAATTAAAATTTTAAACAATGTAGTGTACAAGATACAGAAAGCTAACAGCCCCCGAGTAAAAACACATAGAGTGCCTATCGAAATATGGGAGAAGAGATAATGAGCCCATACGGGACAAACAGGCTTAAGTGGGCGGCTAAGAAAATAGAAAAAACTAGATGCTGGTGTTTTGCTCTTACATCGTTTAACATTAAAAGTAAACGAAAATGTATCAACAAACACCAGTATAAAAAAATGGTAAACAAGTAAACAAAACTACAACTACAAGAATAAATGTAAAGAAAACACACAAACAACAATAATGGAACAACGACGTTTACGCTGTTATAGATATCGAGAATGCGGAACCAGGAACATTCTTCATTTAAAACAAAGCAGACCACGAGTGAGTAAAATTTCAGTCTTGTGTGAGGAAGTAATCGTGGTTTGAAGATCTCCGTTTTAAAGATCACACACAGAATTGTGTGAAAAATAAATAATTTTAATTAAAACTAAAAACAAACTTATTTTTATTTTATTTCCAATCTATGAGCTCATATTATAAACGTTTTGAAAAAGGTAAAAACGTAAATATATTCTTTTTACTTCCAAAAATTGCGGTCACATTTTTTATTTATTTACTTATTTTTTTTACACAATTTCATTCTATCGCTGGAGGTGGAAATAAAGTAGCCAGACTAGTTCACATACGGAAACGCAGAGGACATTCGTATGAAATGTACCCTGAAGAATTTAATACAACTAAGAAATTGCTGAGGCTGCAAAGTTTACTAAAAAAATTACGTATTGCATAAATATTCTTATATCAGAACGCATACTATGGACTTTAATTACATTTCTCGCGATTTTAATTACATTTCTGACATTGTTTAAAATATTCTACAGCTGTGACTATAAGTTATAGTTTCTTCCATCTAACAAAAATTTTCGAGTTATGATAACGATAGAACACATAAAATACAAATAAAATTTTAGTAAAATCTTACCAGTTGCAAGTAAGCTACATGAACCCAAAAATGTAAAATCAGACAAAGTTTTATTATGACATTGATGTGTCTGAAAATGTAAAACGGGGAAAATATATAGAATTAAAATAAATCTAAAATAAATGCGGTACAATATAAGTGTTAATAACTTACAAAGAATGATCTGTTGTTTTGAGACGCAATTCCTGCTTGCCATAAACTTAAATTTCCGTCACCATCACCAATACCGAATTTATTTCCTTGTTCCGAAAAACGGCATCTTGTAACTTTTGCAAAAGTTCCTGATGGTCTTGGTGTACAAACAACCTGTTGATGACCCCATTCCCAAATCTGGACAGAACCATCTTGACCACCCGTTAAATAAAGTGGCATTAGTGGATGCGCACTCATTCTTTTTACATTATCAATTTTATGTTTTAATATCTGCAAGAAATAAACGATATTAATAAATGCGCTATAATATAGTATGTGCTTTGTGGAGTATTATTACACTATATGATAAAATCCAGAGTAAAATTTAAAAATATGTTTTTATATTTCTCGAACCCAGCAAACTTGTTTTATTTGACAAAAATTGTTTTAGTGATCTTTTTATACAAAATTATTGATTACCATGTTTAAACCCATTTTAAAAATTCAAAGTTTTTTTTAGAAAGTGGAGAGATTAGCTTTTCAAATGATATACATAAACATTTCGTTCAAACTTATATGTCATGAGTTTTAATGGGGTAAAATTGAAATATATGATTTTTATCTTATTTTTTTAAGCTTGGCCATTCTTAATTGCAAAATTTGATTAAAAACTATAAAACAAACAACTTAACAACTTAAGATCATATATTTATGTCGGACATGCCGTTGAACACTCGTACACATACTACTACCTTAACTGATGACACTGCTTTCCTTTAAACGTATGAAAATTCTCAAGAAATATCTCGGTACCTTCGCAAACATGTTTCCGGGCTCGAGAAATTGCAAAACTTTTAGAAAGAATTAAAGTGAATGAACACAAATGTGCTCATGTGACTTTCACGTTACGAAGGGAAACGTACTCGTCCGTCCGAATAAGTTACCAGGTAATGTCTCATTAATTGCATATTCAATACCTTAGCATTCACCTTGACAGACGCCTACCACAGGAATTTGAAATTGTTCGAAATTTATCGGCTAATTGGTAGAAAATTCTGTTTAATACTAAACTTTTGTTATATTATTCACTTATAAATCCAATATGGACTTAAGCTATTCAGTTATGGGAAATTGCTTTGTTTCGCATATTGAAAAAATTCAAAAGTGATAGAACTAGATTGAAAAACACATAATTATAACAGCTCTGCGGTATTTTAAACTCATATATACATGTAAAGTTTTCGAAGTGCCATAAATAAAAACAGAAATTGAAAAATGTTGTGATTAATACTTTAAAAGAATCATACTCAGATATATAGCAAATCTGCTGAGAGGAAGTCGACGAGAAAATATTTTTTCCTATTTTCGTTTTGATGTCTGACCTAGGGCTTGAACCGAGACCTAACAATTATTAAACAACGCACTACAAACAAGAATACGGCGTCAAAATACCGAATTACCGTGGCTATATTTGATAACGAAAGAGGGACACAGTAGCTCTCATCTCCTCACTAGAAACGAAATACATCTCAATATAAATAAAGTCAAAAGCCGAATTTATTCCTAAATGGACATAAATCAATTTTTTAGGTTTAAGATTTGAATACATATTGCCATTTCAATTTAAATTTAAAGATTCAAAATAAATAAATAAATGGAAAAAATTGGTTAGGGTATGTTTAGACCGAGAGATCTTGGCCATTAACCAATCACCGTTTCTGCTGAACATATTGGAAAGAAAGAAATAATCGACGACCACTGAGGGTGCCAGTGTGTAACAGAGCTAGTATGGATTTGTCTGAAATAATTTTCTTTCGATGTATTCCTCAGGAGAGTACTTCCGCCTCAGCGGTATCTTGCTGTGGACAACATCTTGAGGCATTTCATATATGTATGTTGTTTGCTATAGCAGTCATATTTTTTATTTCTCATGGGTCTATGGCATTAGTATGCAAAAGATGGTTTTTATATATCATCAAGTATAAAATGGAGTTTTGTACGCGGTCGAGCTGTGGCTCTGCGGAGGAGTTAGGATTTTGAATAAGGTGCAAAAATGTATCTCTTTCGGCGAATCAGGTGCCGTTAAGTGTGCTCCTTAGACTTAGTGTGGATAATTCTAGAACTATTTCCAATGACGAAGAGTGGGCAAGACCTCACTTCTGCAAAATTTTAGATAATCAGAAGGGTCGTTGTGCAAATACTGGGTCTTTGCCCAGTCAGGTGTGGTCGAATACTGAAAATTCTTGGCCGGAGTTATTCAATGGCCTTTGAGGGTTGACCGCTTGTAGCATTTCTGATATTAAGAATTTCATTTCTACTGTATTGTGAGTTAAAAACTAAGACCATGACAGATTGAAAACGTTTAGTCATTATGTTACGTGGGGAACATTATTATGACAGAGAATACATTAAGAACCGTTAATCACCTGAAGGTGTTTGGCATTGTGATCGCCAGCTGTCACAATTCGTTGTCCAAGAGATTTATAGAATTTGCGATACTTGTAATAGAAAATCGAGAATGCCAGTAAAGTAAGAATATAACAAATTTATAATTTACTTGTAGTTAACTTAAACCCATAGATGAATGATGCTTCAGCATTAGTTTGATTAGAACATATTCCTTAATCCGCTAATTTTTCTCGCAATTATAGAATACAAAGCAATCACAAATATATAGAAATTTTAAATGTGTTTTTTGACGTTAAATGGGTCTCAGTACCTCTTAAGTAATAATTAATAATCGTAGCAATTAGTAATTAGATTACTTTTTTTTTTGAATGGTAAAATATTGTTTACAATTACGATTATTTTTAGTTTGAATAATTATTAATTGATTACAATTACAAATAATCAAAAAATAATCAGAATGACTGAAGATTAGTACAAAATAATTAAAAAGAATCAAAAGTAATCTAAAAGCAATCAAGTTGTTTTCAATGATTCTTTTTGATTATATTCAATAATTTAATGCTTAATGAAATTTGTAGTCACTTTACAGCCTCCTTTTATCACTAAATGACATCAAACATACCTAGCACATGTTGTCTCACTTTTCTACTTCTATATGCAATTCGTTTTTGTAAACTGGTTCTTGGCCATCGGTCTGCAAATTCAAATACATTTTTAACAGCTTGTTCCGGTTCCGATTCAATTGAATTTTTTTCTTTTCGTTTGAAGAAGGATAAAATTTGGGTCCTTATTATTACCCTCTGAGAAAAATTGCTTTCGAAAATACTTTCTGAAATTTTTTTCTTAATATAAAATATTATTTATAATCTTTAGCATTTACATATTTTATACATAAGAACAGAAAACAAATTGAAAGACAATTCAATACAAAACTACAAGGAATTCCGAAAAATTTTTAAATGTTTTGAAACAAATATTTTTTTTGAAAGTATGACAATTATTGAAAATATTAAAAAAGAATTAAAATTCATTGAAAATCATTTGATTATTTTTGGATTACTTTTAATTTTTTTTAATTGTTTTATACTAATCGGCAGTAATCCCGATTATTTTTAGATTTCTTGTAATAGTATTTAATTAGAAATTAGAAAAAACTGTTCGTAGAACTAAATAATCAGATTCCTTTTAAAAGGTAATGTAATTGATTACTAATCGTAATCACAATTTAACAGGTATGGTCTCAGCTACAAGATCGATTTGTTTTTCTACAAAAAAATATTCGATATAATTTTTATGTTGGAGAATGACTTTTAGTTTTCAGAAGCTAATTATTAAAGAGTTCTCGCATAAAATTTGTTATGATTTTTATAATATATCTACGGTTTAAGCGATTGCAAAATTTTATTCTTCACAGAATGCTTTTATAATTCACGGCATGTTTACCAATAAAGTTACTGCATTTTTTCTAAGTATATTTTAGGATTGTCGCATTCATCAGTTCTATGGAGGTCATCGAACCGAATACACAATTCGTGCTTAGCTTTCATATTCACGGTTCAGAGCCAAAATATTTTTATTATTTTTATTTTATTATTTTACGAGCAAAACATGTCATTTAATTCTGGTCTATTCCCATTTTTATTTTCCCATTATTATTATATAATAAAAAAAATGGAGAAAAAATAGTCTACTTTAATTTTTTGTTCGTTTTACAAAACAAACCACACAACAAACGAAAATTAAAATCGGATTTTTTACGTGTATCAAAAGGAACTAACAAAACGGAGCAAGAATGTGGCATGTGAACGGTATTATTCGAAATCTTAATTCAGCAAGAAAGCATTTTATTATCCAGGGAAATATATATATATATATTGGATACTGTATTTCAAACTAAATTAAAATTCTATTTCTAGTCATTACCAAATTAGAATTTGTTATTAGTTGCGTAATTAGTATTACAAATGGCTACTAGCAACTGACAGCTCGCAACTCAGTGTAGTTGCTGCGTAGAATTTTTCATTCATATCTCCGGAACGCATTCATTAATCACGGGTACACGGTCACCGTCACCGGCATAGGGAGATCTATAACTCATGGAACAACTCTTCGCTATCAATTGACCCAACGTCAATTCAAGTGTCTAATTTTTATTTCTACCTTCACTACATAATCGTCATACAAGTTATGGAAACAGAATCAAAATGTTCTTATACAAATTTACAAAACTGTCTTAAATAAAACCGTCTTACATTGAACCTAAAAGTTACTTGCTGACAGTTAACAAAAATTTTACGAAAAATTGTTTACAAATAAAATCGCTGAACATTAAAAATATAATAATTATGTTGCAATTAATTCAATCTTATATTAATTAATTGTGCTTCTTATTAGATATAAATATGACACCTATAATTAAGAAAAGAGTTAGTTAGTTGTAAGACGCGGATGTAATGCTTAGTGTTAAAAGTGAAAGTGTGTGAAATTGAAAATAAAAATATATTTTTTTAAATACAAACTAAACAATTTTAAAATTTTCCCCTAAACTTCCAAAAAATAAATAAGTATCCTTTAAAAAAGGAGAAAAAAATTCTACAAATAAGTATCCTGGGAAAGGAGAAAAATAACAGGGAAAAATATTCCTAAAAGGAAAATAAGTATTCTTAGGAGAAGGATAACAAGTTCTACATCTGAAAAATAAGCATCATTTGAAAGGACAAAATTTTACAGCTGTAAAGTAATCCGGGGGCCTTCATAGGTCGATACCTGAGCAAACAAGAGAATGGAAATGTAAGATTATTTTTATATTTATTTTTTAAGGAAATATTTTAACTTCAAAACTGTTTAATTTTCTTATAAAATAGTATTATTTGAATCATAGAATTTTTGTATTTGTTAGATTGATTGCGAGGCTTAAAACTGGTTTATTTAATAGAAAATATAGTGAAAAATTTAACAGACGAAGAATTGAAATATTTAACTAATAACAGGACACTAGATATAGTTGACGAGGAATTAGAAGAAATAGAAAAATATATAGTACAGACGACTCAGTTGACGAAATTGCTGGACTATTTAGGAATATGACAACAAACAATATGGACACAGAACAGATTTTACGACTAGTTACACAATTCACAGCACCACTTCTAAGAGAGTTGGAATTGCTGAAGGTAAACTTTGACAGACTTACAGTCACAAATACTGTTCCTGAATAAGACAGGAAACTATTGACGAAACCAAAAGATGTGACGAAAGTTTGGACATTTTTAAATCCCTTCCAAGTTTTAATGGTAAGGATAATTCGTATGTGAGTTGGGGAGAAGCAGCAAACAATTCAATGTGTCTTTATGTTAGGGGTTATCGTAGGTACTTCGCGGCATTGACTATTTTGCGCAATAAAATATAAGATGATTCAAATGACACTTTGACAAATCATGCTATTGTACTCAATTTTGATGCTATTGTAGCTCGTTTAAGTATTATGAGACAGGGTTCCTTGACTATATTAGATTATTATAAAAAGCTGACTTTATTAACAAATAATACGATAATGACGCACGGTTCAAATTCTTCTTTGACAAATGAATTGAATAATAAGAATCGTCAATATGCTCTCAGCGTTTTTATTACTGGATTAAACCCGCCATTGGCAAATATTCTATTTTCATTGTCACCTTTGATTTACCTAATGCCTTAGCCAAGGCTCAAGAAGCAAAAGCTAATCATGTAAGAGCTAATTTTGCAGTACAATTCAATAGCCAAAATCCAAGAAATAACCAGAATGTTTTAAGATTTGCTACTAGAAATCACAACAAGAATTTTCAGTACCAAAATAATCGACACATACGTCAGGCAAAGCCTGAACCGGTGGAAATCGGCAGTTCAGCAAATCTTGCTGTCAATACAAATAAAATTCCACAAAAGGGTTAAACTCAAAATTACGCTCGAGGACCATAATTCGGTCAATGGCAACAACGACCACAAAACTCCAATCAATTTTATAAAAGGCCTCAATTTAATCATGGCTTAAAAAGACAACAAACAAATGGACAGTTTAGTCCTCAACCAAATAATGACACAAAGAATAAATAATTTAAACGAAGCCGCTTTTTTAAACATGACCCCGGATTGCCCTTAACTTATAGAATTTTAATTGACAGTGAGGCAACTAGTTGTTACAGCAGCCCAAATGTCCTTACTAACTGGAAAATATTAGTAGTTAAAAAGATAATTAAAATTATAAATGGATTCACTATTATTGATCATTCTAGGATGCAAGACTTTTTGGTATAAGGGAAAGATTCTATGAAATTCTCAACTTAGGATCTGATTTGTTAATAGGATATAATTTAAAAAAAAAAACAAATATTAAATTTGATTTTGAATATGGCATTATTACTTATGGCAATAAAACTGATAAATTTTTAAATTTTAATAAACCTGCGTGAATATCTAGTAGGACTCTTAATGATAGTAGAAAGGAAATTTAGGAAAATATTATAAATAGAATTACCGACTCAGAAAATACTCTTGAGGACAAATCTTATATATCTCAATTATGAAACTCCTATATAGAGTAAGCAATATCCCTATCCCCTCTCAGAAAATTCATTCATAAATAAAGAAATACAAAAACTATTAAATGACGGAATTATACGTCCCAGTAAAAGCCCTACAACTTCCCAAGATGGGTAATCCCCAGAAAAAAGGAATTAATGAAGATGCAAATGGTAATCGATTATAAAAAATTAAATGAAAACACTATATCATATAAATATCCGATACCGGATTGTAATGTTATACTTTCGAATTTGGGAAAAGCAAAATATTTTTCCACCACTGATCTCGAATCCGGCTTCCATCAAATTTTAATAAAACCGGAAGATATTGAGACAACTGCATTTTCCATAAATAACGGAAATTATGAATTTATTGGACTAACTTTCGGATTAAAAAATGCACCAAGCAGTTTTCAAAGAGAAATTTTGCAATGTTTATATAGATGATATAATAGTTTACTCTGGAAATTAAGAATAACATCGAAAATATTTAAATTTGGTAGTCCAAAGACCTAAAGATTCTAATATGAAAATCTCCTTGGAAAAATCGAATTTCTTAAGAAGTAGAGTTTTTGAATTATATTGTTGCCCATGGAATAACTAAAACCCTGAATCTAAAACTATTAGACAGTTGAGAGGATTTCTTGGTATAACTGGATACTACAGAAAATTTATAAAGGTTTATGCCAAAATATCAAAACCATTAATAAAATATCTTACATGAGAGAAAGAAGAATTTCACAATATATGTTCAAAAAGACAGCAGTAGAATTCGATTTAGAGGCACAAACCGCTTTCAATAAATTAAAAAAATTTTTAACTAACCAAGTTGTGCTAACGCAACCTGACTTTAATAAAAAATTTACACTGACAACTGACGCATCTAACACAGCAGTTGGAGCCGCCTTAATCCAAGACGGCAAACCTGTAATTTTTATCTCGAAAACACTGACTTCTACTGAACAAAATTAAGCTACAAATGAAAAAGAGTTATTCACTATAGTTTGATCGTTCAAAACCTTGAGAAATTATTTGTATGGTGTTGCAGATTTGGAAATACATACTGACCATTAATTATTAACATTTGCCATATCTTCTAGGAATTCAAATGCAATGTATTCCTCGAAATTTGTTTATAAGCTGGGTGCGACAAATGACGCACTTTCTAGACAGGTCTTGAATAATATTTCTGACGATGAGCCTCAACATTGTACACAACATTCTGCCGAAGGTAGTGAAGAATTCATTATTATAGAAACTTCCAAACCACTTAATCAATTTAAACAACAAATACTTTTAAGCAGGGCCAATTTCACAAATACGAATCACGTACTCAATTTAATAGAACTAGACACATTATGGAATTTGATATGAGGGAAAATCTCGAGATACATTGTTAATTATTATTGGTGACCAAAAAGCCATTATTAATTAAGGAGACTCCACACTAAGGTACATAGAAGTTCTAAGGAAAATCATAAACAAGTTTATAAACAATATTATTGGCCCAGGAAGATTGATCATTTTAAGGAATTTCTTAGGCATTGTGATATTTGCAATAAAGAGAAATATGATAAAAACCAACTAAGATTCCAATTGGAGAGCCACACTCACCAACTGCAGACCTGAGGTCCAGATACTAGACTATTCAAATTCTCAATTAATTGCAATATACACTGGACTAATAAGATTGCAAGACGGAAATTTGAAATTAATACATTCTATAGATTTGAACAGATATGAACAAGTAATTACGAATTTAATAGAGGAAATTCGAAGGAAAATACCTACAAGCAACTCCGTACTTCTAATACTCGACCATGAGATTGAACAGACGCGACTGCAACTAAACAATATGAGACCAAGACAGAAACGTCCCAGTAGACATTTAGGAACAGCTTGAAAATGGTTGGCAGGAATACTAGACCATGACGATCATAAGACAAAATAAATAAATAATAATATAATATATATTATATATAAATATATATATATAATATAATATAAAAATATAAAACATGTTGAAAAACGAACAGACAACGAATAATAAACAGGGATACCGCACAGGGAACCTAATGTAACAAACGCAATCTTAAAGAAAATACAGACTGAAGATGACTTTAGAAAGGAATTTGAACAAAATTTGATTTATAGATTAAAATTAATGAAAGAAGAAATATTGAACATTCAATATGGACCATAGCAGGAGTTATAAATACCTTTATATTGTCCGATCCAGAAATTGACGAACTAAAAAATATCAGACTATGAACAATTCCCATATTCCAATATCGATGAAGCTTTAGAATTTTCAGATATTAAAATTGCCTCAAGCAATACAACAATTATTTACATAGTAAATTTGCCTACTATTAATAAACAAATTTGTGAAAACATTGTAATTAAACCTTTAAAAATAAAAAAAAAACTATAATAAGAATTGGAAATGAAAATATTTTCAAATATAAGAATGAAATTTTTGAAATGAAAACTAATTGAAAAACCTATAATAAGCTATCAATATGTAACAATTGAAATCTTTTAAATATTACAAACATAAATTGTGTTCCAAAATTTTTGTCTAGTGAGAATCACAATTCTACAATTATAAATAATCAACACCTCTCAACCACTGAAGAAATAAAACCTAGAATAATCCTGTTAAATCAATACAATGGTTCTGTAAGAATCCATGACACCAAACCATGGAATTTTTCAGGAAGTTTTTTAATAAAGTTCCATAATACCACAATTAATTTAAACAGTATTGATTATCTTGCAATGGAAGTACATGATTGGAAACCGCTTCCACCCATTCTAATAAAACGGATATTTAAGAAATTCTTTCTCTTCAAATGATGAAAGAAGTCCAGTTGAACAATGTTCAGGAATTAACCTCATTATCAAACGAAGGAATAATTGAGTTTTCTTTTGACATAATGCTTTCAATAACAGTAATCATAATTATTATTTACACTATATGGAAACAAAAAGACAAAGTAAATTCTACAACAAATAATCAAAGAACTAAGCTAACAACTCCACAGCCAGAGAATCCGCCAACAACAAGTTATTAGAACATTAAAACAAATTCTCCAAAATGATTTAATCGGGAGGATTGAACTAACAAAAGGGAGAGTTATGGAAACAGCATGAAAATGCTCTTATACAAATTTACAAAACCGTCTTAACTAAAACTGTACTAATAAGTTTTATTTCCTGACAGTTAATAAAATATTTACAAAAAATTGTTTACAAATAAAATCGGCTGAACATTAAAAATATAATAATTATGTTAAAATTCAATATTATATTATTTAATTATACTTCTTATTAGGTATAAATATAATACCTAGAATTAAGAAAGAGTTAGTTAGTTGTGAGACGCAGTTGTAAAGCTTAGTGTTAAAAAGTGAAAGTGAAAATAAAAATATATATATTATTTTAATATAAATTAAACAATTTAATTTATATACATACATAATTAGTCATTACAAACTTTCAGTCAGGCTTAAGCCTAGCTTCTCACACTACTTATGTTGTGTGTGTTAATTTTATCTTCTCTGAGTTTTTGCCAGAAATCTGCTGAGAGGAAGTAGCTGAAGAAATTATTCCATACTATTCTAATAAAATACTGTCAATTTCAATTTCAATTTCAAGACTATAATTTCAATTTCAAATTTTTATATTATTAACTAATGTCCACACAATTCTCGCAAATTATTACTTTTTTCAGTTGTCTTACTGTCAAAATGACTACCCAACTAAAGTTCGGTTGCAATACATAATAGACATATAAATTTTATTATACTTAGTATTTTTATAGTTTACTCACGATGTCTGTTCCTCTGCCAGATTGTGACGAGTTCGTGTGATAATTCAAATTAGATTCTGGGGTTGAAGAGGAACCATAGGTCATTCTGAAATAAATACATAAGTTGTAAGTTAAGCATAAGCACATATCTAAAAAATTTTTAATTAATTCTAATCCGTGACATTTTTTAAAATTCAAAAATCTTTACAGGTTTTTGTAAGTTTATTAAACATGGAAAACTTATCAAAAATAATTAAGTAATGCTAAGTGATTCTTATACTGTAAAAGAAGACCATAAAGCTCTGTGGATGTTATGATAAAAATGATTATGACTCATGATTTTTATAAAATGATCTAATTATATAGTACATTACATGTTACCGATATTTAATATTAAAAGCAAATCTGAACTCAACTTTATATATCATTACATATACTATGTATATATTTATATATATATATATATATGTCAATATATCATATATATATTTATATCATATATCATATATACATATACATATACATAGTATATATATACTGTCCAGATGTTTGCATTAAGAAAGTAAGGTAATGAAAGTAATACAAATATAGGTTTATTATCAAATATATTTTTTTATTTTATAGAACATTATTCTAAATTATAAAGAACAAAAACTTATATGAATTTAAAAGAAACACTATTTAGACACTTGCACTGTTTGCGGGGTTTGTTGAAAATCATTAATCGTTGCCAATTTAATATTTCGTCCAAAGGCCTTTATTTTTAATTACACTTTCAATACGTTTTTGTATACTCTACATCAACATTTGGATGGTTTCACGATCAAGAGCTAGCCATTCATGTTGTATTCTCTCAAAAAATCTCGTCAAAATTTATTAGTGGTTTTCCATATGCTATTATCTTTCGTATAACAATAGCCCATAAATTTTCTATATGATTTAGGTCTAGGCTTTGTGCAAGCCAGTCCATCATCCCAAAAGTTTGGTTTTGTAGTCAACTTTTAGCTCCACCTCTTCCTAGCGAAATTAAAAGGAAACGCTTAGTTTTATATTATGTTTCTGTCACATATTGAACTAATTATTTTGGTCTAATATTTTCAGCAATTTCCCGCAAACTTTTGCCATCATTACACATTTTAACAATCAATTGACGCCAATACGATTTTTTTTCAGTTTGATGTCAGTTTTCATGTATATTCAAACCGAGTTCTTAGATTTTCAGAAAACGAATTAAATTTCAAATACGCGTTGTGTTAAAGAAGAGTACATTGGTGTTACAGAAGCCAAGCCAGAATTGTTATTTATTAAAATTGAAAATCGATTCTGATTTGAATTGGGTCATGAAATATGCTTTGTTTTGCATCGTTTCGAACAAAAACATAAACAAAAGCATAAAAGGTGTTCAGGTTTTGTTTATTATTGGGTGTAGAGAGTTGTGATAAAATTAAAAGAAAATTTTTTAGGGATTACCGCAATCAATTATAATTGCCAGATTCAGCGTAAATAGATGCAATTTTAGCCAAGAAATTATTTTAAATTTTAGTGTATTGGTCTGCAGATTTATCGGACGGACCTTATCGTTTAAATAAAAATATTTTTAATATTTTACTGGATGTCGTAACAATATACTTGCTTCTGCTCACTAATTCTTAGAATATACGACTGCAATATTGAGATTTTTGACAGAAAGGTCTTACCAAAGATCCGTTAAAAATGATTCCACTATAAGTTTGGGCACAAATTTTTTAACAAAATTTGTTTAGCATGTATTTTACTTTAGCTTAGAAGTATTACTTGTAATGAAAACCTGATAGCCCGGATGATCGGATTATTTCTGACAAAAATCGATAAGAACAGATTTTATGACACCAATTTCTGATAGCAATTTTGATTCGAAGATGAAATAAATAAAATTTTTGTCGATTTGTATTCTGATTCTGACAACAATCAGCCTGCAGTAGCCCTAATTATAAGCACAAATAGAGCTTCTAAAACTATTTTACTTTGTTCAAAACTGGTAAGTAGCTCTTGAAATGTTGCGAAAATTTCTACCGCCTGCTTGGTGTACAGATACTTATTTAAAACAGTGTATACAGTAATATTGATTGTTGATGCTTGTATAGGCTAAGGATATTGATATTAGATCCAAATTATCCAATTTATGCTGTTACATTATTACTCAGTAACTTACAAATCGCATGATAAGGACAATGCGGAAAAATGGAAAAGAAAACAAGCAACTGTAGTGTCATGCGATCTATGACACAAAAACCGAATATTTTCGTGGTAGCTTCGAATTACTTAAATAACTCCGCTAGAAAAAATAAATAGTGTTTACATGACATTCTCCCGCGGAGTGACATCTTGTCTAGATAAAGCTTAGCACTATGAACCTGAGAGCAATTTTGGCAGAAACATAGCTGCTGCTTGACGTCCTTAACCTGTAAGGTTTAAGACGACCTGAGAATCGGTACTCAGAATGAGGGGCTACTGTTTCTTAGTAAGAGACGGCCAGTTTCTAGAACGATGTGCCTTTTTATCTTTAGATAGCAGCTATATCGAATAGGCTTTGAACTATGGAGTGACGACCCACTATCTGAGACACAATTTGTTACTAATACCGTGGAAAATAAAGAAATGAGAAAACAATTTTAGGCAGCAACAATTGGTATGACACGAATAGGATTTTGGAATGTACACATGATCTCAAACAGGCAAATTTCAAATATCCATCTTCAGCATTTCCGAAACTAGTCGGCCAACTTTGGTGAACACAAATTACAAAGCAATAAAATATTACTCTTTGCTGGAACAGGCCAAACATTCTCACGATTTTGAATTGTTGTTACACCGAACGATGAAGACGCTGCAGAGACGGAGGGAGCACTTCTCAGCAATCATTCAAAAACCCTCCCCCCAAAACGCCAATAACTTGAAGCGATCATCGCAAATGTGTTAAAAATTGAGGCGGCAAAATCTTACACAATAAAAAAGACCAAAGCGTTATTGCTTCGGAACGCTGATCCGGAAACTTCAAAAACAAAATCTGTACTTCTTTACGGAAGCGAAACATGGTTTGTGTCAGAGCAATTAACAAACAAAATGTTAGCTTTCGTTGACAGTTACCTAAGAAATAAGAAATATTATTTTATTCATTTCATTCTTTTGTTATAATATTGTACCGTAACTTAAGTTAAGCTTTGGGACTTTTTAACATTAAGTTGTAAATCAATTTCAGTTAGGCCTCTTGCTTGTAAAAGTCGTTCTTAATTTGCATTCGCTTTATAACCAGCATAAGCTGATAAGCTGATAATCTTAGAAGGTAAAAACTAAAATTTATTGTGTTAGTGGTAAACTAAGAGTGAATATTTTACTTAAAGGAAAATATATATATATATATATATATGTATATATATAAATTTGTTTTTATGAAATAAAATATTATAATTTTTTTCATGAAATAAAAAAATGTATTTATACAAAAATTAACTGGTTTGTGCTTATTAACTTGGATTGAGTGAAACGAAGAAAAGAAAATTTTCGTGTGCCGATAAATCAAAGGAAAGTGCCTAATTTTGCTCCATTTCGGATGAATTTTTTTCTTATCATTCGCATTTTTTTTAATTGCCAGAATTTCAAGTAGAAGTTTGATTCCAAGCAGTCGACACAACCCCCAACCACAAAAATATACAGTCCACAAATCTACATTCTATGCTTTGCTATGAATATTTCCGCATCTCTCAAGTCATTAATAAAGCGCAACTTCATGTTTTTCTTACGTTTCCAAACCTTCATTGTATATTTATTTTATATGTCTATATGCAATCCTTGTCCTAATTTAGCTATATAATCCATTGTATATTGAAATGTATTTGTGAATGCATTTGTGCCATACAGTATTATGAGAAATGATGTAGATAAAATATAATAAAAATAAGAAAATAAAACTAATTTACACTTTCTATTCTCATAGCTGATTACATTGAACACAATTACAGGGACTACTCCGTTTTTACTTGCTTTTACAAATGCTCAATTTCTGCTGGTTCAACACAGCCTTTTTCCATGCGCGAGTGTTTTCTTTATGTTTCCAGCATATGGTAGTAATTTTTGTCAATCTACAGCAACTAAACTTTCAGCTCATATTTGCCTTTATATTATACTACTAGAGGTGTATCCACCTGTATTTGAAAAATACTGCGCTCAAACCATTATCACTCATAAAATACTTTTAAATTTTTTTTGAGTTTCTGTGAAGTCGAACGCATATACATATCGTACTACAATCAAATGAATGTTGACAAAATGTACTGGACAGAGTTCACAACTATTCTTACTGTTTATGCACAAAGTACGCTAAAAGGTTCCGTACACAACGAAAAAAATTTGGTTTTAGTGAATTTTTTTGAGTACACTAATAATTTTAGCGCACGCTAGAGTTTATGTGCCCATGCAGCATTTTTGGTGCGTTTTTTGTTGTCGTTTATTATTTTTTGAAATAATATCTACATGCATTTGCACTATCATGCAAATAAACGACACATACATTTTAAAAATAATTATTTAAGTTGTTGTTTTTTAAATAAAGATGCGAATTTTAAAAAAACATTTAGGGAATCAATTTGTACGAGACCTCCTATTGAAATTAAGGTGATATTCCTAGTGGTAAGTGCACAACTAGCCTATATGATGGCTTAAATAAATTGGTCTTTACAACCCATCAGTCAGGATTACGACCTAATTTCTCACATTACTTATGTTGGGTGTGTTAATTCGCATCCATAAGTTGCGGGACCCACTGTTGAGAGTCGACTCTGAACGACAGATTTTTGAGAAACTTTTTGTCGCAATTTTATTTGTTTGCAAAACGTTTAAAAGTTGCCACGAATTTGTTTGTTCAATGCTGCGTGGAAAGTTGTAACTTAAAGTATTGTCAAAACAGCTATACCATATACAACTCGGTTACAATGCATATAAACGAGAGACTGAGTGTAACAGATGTTGTACGGTTATCCCATTGTACACTCACCATACTCTTCAAGTTAAGTTAATGCTATCCTTGGGTAATGAACCAAACCTTAATATAGAAACTTTAATGCCACCATCAACTATACAAAGAAACGTTAGGTCTTACTGCATAGTTACTCTATGCATTTTGAAAAACTTAATACCGAGATTTCATCTGTACGAGAAATTGGATATGCTCAGACATGTGATATATGGACAGGAAACTTTTCAAAAAATATCTTATCTAGCTTTAACAGTTCATTTTGTTATGGATGGCGACTGCAAAAACAAACTATTAGGAGTAAAATCCATTAAAGAAATTTTAAATACAAGTGAGTAATCATTCCATTATGTTGACAGAATGTCCATTTTAACTATATTTTATTTTATAAATTATATCATATAAAATTATTTATTTATTAAATAGTTACAAATATAAAAGATAAATTAAAAAACTTTACTCAGGGAGTTCAATTTGTCCTTCCATGATCCAACAACATTAGTAACAGACAGGGAAGGCAATATTAGGGCAGCTTTAAGAGATTATGATAATATAAACTGCATTTGTCACCTTCTTCCTCAGAACAGATTGACGATGCTGCGACTTAATAATTTCACTAAAAAGTTATACACTAATTTTACTGATATCCAAAAAATACTAAGTAAAAAATCTAACTGAGAAGTATAATGTTATAAAAGAATATCGTATCAATATATCAATATCAAAATCTCAGTTTATCAAAAATTAGCCATACTTTTATTTCTACCTACTAATCAGCTTACGCAATTTAGTTTAGAAGAACAAACAGACGTAATAACCAAGTGCGAAACTTTGTTGCTTCCTTATTCAAATCACACTACAGTTTTTAATCCGAACATTGAAATAAACTCATGAAAAATGAATACATCATTTGAAAATTATGTACAGCCAATAGAGGGAGCTAATTCTAACCAGTCCATAATTGCAAAAGAAAGCAGTAAATACAAAAACACTAATACACTTCTAAACAAATGATTTTAATATTTTGAATTTTTGGTATGAAAGGAAAAACGATTTTCCAATCTTGTATAAGCTAAGCTGCCGAATATTCGCCATACCCGTAACTAGCGCCCCTTTAGAAAGGATATTTTCCATTGCCGGGCACTTATAGCAGATAAGCGATCAAAACTCGGATCTAATGGAAAATCGTTTAATGAACTTTTATTCGTAAATGTAAATTCGAAAAACTAAAAAAAATATATATTTTAAAGTTTTATTTATACAATACCTAGTATGTTTATGTTTAAAAGACTGAATATATTTTTTAATTTTTTGTTATCTAAAAAATCTTTAAGTTTGCCTGTTTATATAATACCTAGTATATTTAAGTTTAAAATACTGAATTTATAGTACCTAGTATGTTTATGTTTAAAAGACTGAATTTTCTTTTGTTACCTAAAAAGTTTGCCTGCTTATTTTTTAAAATTAATACAGAATTTAAAATTAAATTTAAAAAAATATTTTTTTTATTCTGTGAATAAATAATTACCAACATGACACAGCATAAAGCTTTGTACATTGCATGAAATCAGTATATACCTACTACATCTCATTAGTAAGTAGAATTTTTATAAATACAATAAATAACTTATTTTATTCCACCATAAACTACAAGTATTTGCTTGTGAGAAATATAATAAAATCAATATGTTAAGGGCTAGTTAGTCAAGCGTAAGAAACATAAAATCGTAACTTACGTAGCCTTAAAAACGAAAAGAACAAAAAAGAAACAGAACACAAAGCAACACACACACGAACACAACATAATTGAAATTGGTATACAGACATTTGCACGAAGTCATCTGTTCAGAATAGTGATGAGTGTTCCTAAAAAAAGCAAAATTCAAAAAGTATCAATTGAGCCTTAATTGGAAGAAGTTATATTTACTTCTTAAATTTTATGTTATTATTATATTTATTTTTATTCTTGTAATATAATGGAATATTACATTTTTGGTTTAATTTTTGGTATTTTGATATAAGTAGAGTCGAATATTGCTCTATTTAAATATTTTTTTTTATTAAATTGCAAATCAATATCTCTAGTTAGAATAGTAATAATAAAAAAAAATAAAAAAAATAATTATGAACATTAGAATCATGAGAATATGTATTTAAAATTTTTAAAGGTTTAAAAGATTTATATATATTGCGTTACATTGCCACTTAAAACACATACTATTTTGTTTCAAAGTTTTTTTTATACACATTACAGTCATAATAATAACAATAATAATTAAAGAAAAATCATTTTTATGTACAAATTTAGAGGATTAATATAAACAACTAATATATATAAAAGCACCAAAAATGATAATACGTACCACTTCGTCACTCAAAATACATACATACATATTATTTATTTATTTTGTTAAAATTGATTTGTGAGCACAATAAAAATATAACAAAGTATTTATTTCTTACATAATTTTTTTATTATTATTGTAATTAAGAATTTCATTATATGCATGCGACAATTTAAAAGTTTTATATAAATAAACATGAATGTACCAAAGAGGACATTTGTCCCGTTTTGCTAACGACAGAGAACGTTTCGGTAAGCGTTTACATTGCTTTCCATATGATAAAAAGAGAACGGTTTTTACGGTACGTTACGTTACGTGTGGCTAACTGGCACTTAATAACTGTCACTTTACTCTCATTCTGTCTTTATCCACTCACACCACTTCTGCTACAAATAATAACAACACCAACTTATAACTGACACATAACCACTTCTCTATACGCACTCATTTCAGTATACACCAGGTATTACCACTTCATAGCACAATATTGCAGAGAGAATTCACACACATTGCTTATGCTCTTGTATTTATTCGTCGATCAGACAGCGACGAGTGCACATGTTAGCGGATGATGTAACATTTTTTCCAGGTTTACACTCAAAAAATATTTTAAATACTAAATATTTAAAAAAAGCTTTTATTAAAATCCAATGTCTTATATGTTCTTAAATGACATTTTAAGAAATTAAAATCTGTAGACATAAAGAAATTCTTTTTTGCAAAAATTAAAAGGTTTGTTATTAGTAGGTGAGAAAATTTATGAACCAAAAGTTGCTTATACTAAATCTCTAAAAAACATTCCCTAATTTTTAGAGTCAAAGATGTATAACTTTATGCATGTTAATGAAATGAAAATCCAAATAGCGTATATTAATAACTTTTTTCTTTGACACTAAATAAATAAAATCGCTCAACTTATTTTCTCTCTCTTACTCACTAATACACAACCAACAAAATTTTGGTAACCCTTGATATACACACAGAAACACGTGCGAACAGTTGTAACTTTGCAATTCTTTAACATTAAAGTTTACAACGTTAAAATTCTGTCTATGCAAACCACATTTCAAAATGGCACATCCAAAAAATAACGCATTACATAATTTATGCCTTGTTAATGAAGAAAAAGAAGTATATTGTAACAACGATAACTGCCAAAATAAAACACATTGATAGCACTGATGTAAATCGAAATAACATCGAACAAGCAATTGTAGAGGTATTCACAAAAGATGGACGCCAACTACATATGTTGGAAGATCGTAGCCTTAAAGTGCTTGTCCAACCTGTTTTCGATGCTTGTGAATGAGAATAATGTTATTGAAAAAATAATCTGATTTTCCAATAGCATTAAAGCAGATTGAGGCTTTGGACAAAAAATTAATATCATTAAAAATTGATGCAGCAACAAGACAAGACTTAAGTGTTATTGGGGTAAATGTCCAATACATTTAAAAAGGAATGTATTCTAATAAAGACATTAGACAAAGAGCTGAAAGCAAGTCACACAAGCGATTATTAAAAATCCATAGTTCTGAAAGTTCTTCAGGACTATAAGATTAATTTGTAGTAAATAATTTCTATCCCCATGGCGCCAATATAATTAGAACTGTAAAAACATTAACGATGAATTACTGACTTCTCTGTATGAAGAGGATGTCACACTAGACAAAGAACACTGTGATGACAATCGATATGACTCAAAAGTTGAAAAACTTAGTATTCAGTTTTCATCAATGGATATAATTGCTAAATGTTGCACGATCCTTGATTCAGCTTCTAACAGCACTTATATTATGTGTGTTAATTTTGTACACAAGTGGTGGGACCTACAATTTAAAGCCGACTTCTAACAACAGATTTTTGAGAAACTTTTCGTGGCAATTTTATGTACTCTTAAGAGTTTCTTAGCACTGATTTTCGAAAACTAGAGTAAAAACGTGTGCGCTGTAATACATCATTAGACTCATTCCACCGCGGTTTCAGGCGAGCATTGTCGAAGACAACAATGAAATCGTCCTGAATTTCGCCTCAAGTAGTATGAAGGTAACGACGGTGGAATAGTCCCTTAGTGAGGCGACCACCACTTCGACGGAAGATAAGTGCGTGGAGTCAGACTCTGTCTCCCCACTATCGGATTAAGACAGCGATAGTACAATAATCGAAAGGCTCCCCTTCACTCGTATATATTACTACTGGGATCAATGAGAAGGTGAACTCCCCATTAAGAAACCCAGGATGTTTTATGCTACTCAGCTACTGATTCGGAATGCATGGGCAGAAGCATCTCGTCTGACAAGGTGGGTAAACCTGGTCGAAAATGGTCCGCTTTGCATAAGAAGAGGAATTCGTATCGCAAGGCTTGCAATGTCTTGAGAAGACTTGCAAGCTCGGCACAGATGCATTGTTTCGCGGTATGAAACCAAATACCCGGGCAATGTTCTCTCACGAGAGTTGACTCTAGCAAAAAGGATAGATCCTTGAGAGCAATTGCTTCTACTTCTAAAGCCGCAAGCAAGGGTTTAGAATGAAGAGTAAGGGTGCTGGTGTTCGTTCTTCTGTGGATAGAGGAAAGATCGTAGAAACTATCGTTAATCCTTTATCCGAGAAGAAGGGTGTAAGGTTATAGGCGAATGAGGCGAAGGTTTGATTAAACACCAGCTCGTGGGTAGTTGTCAGCTCACTGACTGATGATGGTAAGAGAAAAGGCTGCGATCTTCCGATGGAGCAGGAACTTATGGCTCTTAAAGATTACTCCTTGGCATCAATGATCGAGTTGGATCTTTGAAGGATATTCTGTTGTCTTGTTATAGGGATGCTTGTCCCCTTACTTACCCGGGTAAGAGGAGCCAGCCAAAGACTCAAGTGCTGTACTAGGAGACTTTTTAATAAGGCTAAAAGGTCGGGCGAGGATGTTGACCTGGATGAGTTTCTGTGAAAGTATGTGGCTAGTTTCCGTAGGATGGTTTTGCTTCCTAGGCCTCTTCCAAAAGAACAATGACACGTGGACAGCCTCGAGGAAAGAAATCCTAGAGGTTCTCCGTTCTCCGTTGGGAGTAGCTGGTTCAGTCTGTAATGCTGGCATGATGAGGGGATCATTACCAGAGTCTAATGGGCTATAAGTAGCTTTGAGCCTTTTAAGTCGCCTGGTTCGGATGGTATCTTTTCGGCTCTGCTTCAGCATTCTGGTGGTATATTATAGGAATACTTGGTAGACATGTATAACGATTGTCCCCGGTAGTGCAATATACCTAATGGTTGGAAAGATGTGCTTGCGGTGTTTATACCGAAAGCCGGTAAGCCCAGTCAAATCGGCCTTAAGGATTATGGACCGATATCGCTCTCATCCTTTCTTTTGAAAGCTTTGGCGAGACTTATCATCTATTTTTGAGGTCAAATTTTGAGTAGGTCGCAACAAGCTTACAATAAGGTTAAATCAGTTGAGAGCGCTCTTCATGATGTGACAAGTATTGTTAAGGCGAATTTAGCTAGGGGTGAGTAGACATTGTCGGCCTTCTTAGATATTGATGGGGCTTTAAAAAATTTTAGGGACGTACATATGCCCCAGATTTCCTGCTGCGATTTACAACTCATTCATCCGTTCGAGTACTCCACAGGAAGTACTATCCCCTCTCTTGTGGCTCATGGTGGCTAATATTGGTTTAAAGTGTCTGGAGAGTAGGTTGTGGCATACGCTAATGATGTGGTTGTTCTGATAGGTGGTAAATTTTTGTGACGCTGGGGGAACTGATGGAGTCAGCGCTTGAAACTTTATCCTCTTGGGCTGCGAACTGTGGCCTGGCTATAACTTCCGATAAGACAAACCTCGTTTTGTCCTCGCGTAAGTACAAAATTGAAACCTTCAGGTTACCGAGGTTAAGTGATAGGGAGCTTACGTTGGCTTCTGAGGTTAAATACTTGGGTGTTGTTCTAGACAACAAGCTGAACTGGTAAAGAAACACTGAGAAAAGAATGAAGACGGGAATGAATGCTCTCTATCAGTGTAAGGTAAGGTAAGAGCTTATGGCCATTCGCTGGATATATCTGGCGATTGTGAGACCAGTTATTACTTATAGTTGTGTTGTTTGGTGGAGTGTCTTGGATAATAGTTTCTAACGGAAAATCTTGGATAAGGTTCAGAGGGTTGCCTACTTGAGTATCACTGAAGTGAGGAAGCGATGCTCTCAGACTGCTCTTGATACTATGCTCTGCCTGACACCGCCTGATTTGAATGTCAAGCAGTATGCAGCGCGTAGTGACATACGTCTGAAGGGCTGCTAGAAACAGCGCTAGATAGGACACTCCAAGGTTCTAAACGTCGTCTTTCCTGAGGTGAGGTACGGACTTTCGGTAAAAAACACCGATATTATAGTGTGCCTGAGATTATATTCCTGTCTGGTTTGAGGATACTTATACCGGATAGGGCACTATGGTGGAGTACTCCAGGGGCAGAGTGGTATACCTATCTTCATAGATGGGACGAAGTTAAGTGGAGGTACAGGTGCTGGGATTTTCTGCAGGAGACTATGCCTTGAACTTCACTTAACGTCAAAGGATGATTGTGGTGTATTTCAGGCAGAGATTCTCGCAATCTTGAAGGCTATGGAGGCCATAAATGCTAGGCTTACTTCGGATTCGGAATCTTATATGATCTTCGTCGACAGTCAAGCTGCCCTAAGGGCCATTGCGTCGGTCTGGTGCAAGTCACGACTCGTTCGCGAGTGCAAGGAGTCGCTAAGGACTTTTAGACAGGACTGAGGCGGCGGATGCTCTCGCTAGATTAGGTTCACTTTCTGATGGAGATATGATACCACTCTGCCACCTTTACGGCCTGATAAATGGATGGGTCAAGAGGGAAGGGCAGAGGCATTGGTATCTATGACCTGCCATGCACAGTGTTAGAACACGTTGGCTGCTGGCCTTGGATAACGCCAGCTTAATGTTAGTTATTGGGTTTATTACGGTGCACTGCGAGATTAGATCGCTGACAAGGATCTGGAATGCATCCTAACCGGACTATTGCAGGATATGCTCCGATGAGGAGGAGTTGGATACCCTTGGCGAAGGCTTCCTTGAGAGTTTGAATTCTGTGTTGAGAGCCGACATCAAGGCTCTTCATAGATTCATTATTAGTTTAAGCTGGTTGAGAAGTGCTAGGGCTTGAATAATGCAGTCGCGATCTCCTATGTTTTTTGTTGGTCTGTGCAATTCCTTTACTTCCTCATTCTCCCTTTCCTACTTCCTCTCCTCTTTCGCTGTCTTCCCTATTATCCTCTCCCCTTTAGGACGTTGTACAATTGGTCAACTGGTCCTCCGGATACTGTATTTGTCTCATTTGGCAAATACACGTCTTACAACCTAACCTAACCTAATACATCATTTTCATTCAAAAAGTAGGAAATTGTATGCTTACTTTACATACTTAATTGTCCATTAACAACCCGATTAACGAATATCGGCCTGCTTTAACACATCCTGTTTTTACGCGCGTAATCCAGTTGGTCACCCCAATCGATGACAGGGTTTCCTCGATTTGGTCTTTCCAACGCAAACAAGATCGTCCTCTTGGCCGACTTTCGCAAATCTCTGTACCAATTATAAATACATGGTCGAGCTAGCGCAGCCCCTGGATGTTAGTGCGCTGCACAATGTATATGTAGTTGAGGAGCTCTTACACACTGTTGGACCGGAAACGGAAATCATCACCAACTCGCACTGGACAGAAGATCCTACGTAGGCTTTTTCTCTCGAATACTCTCAAGGCTGCAGCATCAGTGCTTAATAGAGACCATGCCTTAAAGGAGCACGGGGAGTATGAGCGTCTTGTAGAGTATTAGTTTTGTCGTACGAGAGAGGTCTCTGCTATTCAATTGCCTATTGAGATCATAGTAGCACCTTTTGGCAAGAGTGATTTTGCGCTTGATCTCCAGACTGACATCATTTTTGGCGGTAATGGAGGAGTCAAGATAAATTCCTTGACTATATCGAAAGTATAGCTCTCGTCCGTAATCTGAGATCCAATACTCCGCACTTCTCTACTTGTCGATAACATATACTACGTTTTACCGTCATTTACTGCTAGACTCATCTCAGTATAGTTTTTAACCCCATCCCAAATTAACCATGTGTTGTAACTAATTTATTGTTTATGGATAATAATTCTTAGTAAACTTTTACTTAAAATTTTATAAGTGTTTAATTAGAATTATAGAGATACAGATTTTTCGGAAATAAGACTGCTTTAGGAAATGAAATAAAAGAGTGTAAGATGTAGACAGTTATACATAAATGAAAATACTTACTGTTCCGAACTTTGAATCATCAAAAATCCAGTATTAGATGCTGATTCGTTGTCTTTAGATATACTAAGTAAGTCGTAGTCACATTCATCTTCGTACCAATTTGGGGATTCTAGCAAAAGAGAAATATCTAGTTCTTGCACTTCTCTTGGATTTGCAACAGCAATCATTGTAGAACTATTGTTGTTCAGACAAAATGCAAGTATGGATTCATGATCCTTATGAATAACACGAATGGGATCGTTATCTTTAGTTGAACCACAAGTATCTAAAATTGTACAACATACAAAAATCATTATGGCCAACGTTATACAAAATATTTAAAAACAATTTTGAAATAAACAATACCAAAACAAAATTTTTTTTGAAGTGGAATTTTATAAACCGCTATCTGTTACAACCGATAAGTCCACAAATGAAATTATGAATATAAAAAGTCCCCAAGTATGTTTGTAGAAATATTATGATTGATTAAAATGTGTCCGGAAACTATTACGATTTATTCTAGTTTATTCAAAAGAAGGATTTATTTAAAACTTTTTCATACAATGTTGCAGTGTTTTTTATTTGGAATCTGTATATTTTTTAAAGTATTATTGAAGTGAGAATGGCACATTTATACGACTTTTATCCTAATTTTCTTTATTAAATTAAATTAAGCCTTTAACAGTAATAATAAAATTGTTTATTTCCGATCAATATTGAAATCGATTATTTAGCAATTTCTGCTTTGACCTAACGTAAGTTTTCAATGCACGTCTATACAGTACTGGTGGATAATAGACATCGATGTTTTAAAATCTCGTTATACTCGACTTTTTATTGTTTTATTAGATATTCGAAATTTTGTATAAAACTCAAATACTCATGCAAATACATTATTCCATGCCAAATGGATCCCATAAATGTAATAAAATACTTGGTAAACAGATTTTTGAAAAAAGCTCAAGATGGATAAGAGATGGACTTCCTTTAGTACAACAACTTCAACGCGAATCAGTCCTTCTTTACGAATCAGTCCAGCTTTACGTTGAATGTTAACATATTAACCAAAAGCGTGGTGGAATAGTGGATAGAGTAGTAGGTGAGAGTCATTTCAAGACGTATGTCTGAGTTGATATCGCCAGTAACATTTATGACATTATGTACTGACAACGCCTCCAACTCAAGAATGAAATTCGAAAAGCACTAAATTTGACCTGTAGATACAAGAAAACAATACTCCGGCATTATTTGTCTGCAACAAATATATATTCCACTTTCTGAAATCTAGTTATAACACCTGATTAAAACTAGCATCAAGTAGGTTTTCGTTTACAACACTGGCAATATTATTAACATAAATAGCAACACTATATGTATGAGAGCTTCTTCATTTTTAAATAGTGAATAGCAGCCGATGTAAATGAAAGAATCTGGCGCTAAAGTTCTATCCACACTTCAATTCTTAAATATGAGTCTAAATTCATCACTTTCGTCATCAAGCTCTGTGTTTTTTATGGCAGACAGAGAAGCATCGCAATTATATCACGTAGATCTTAACCACTATGGATGAGCAATAGAAAATAAGAGATGTCAAAACTCGGGCAATAATTGCCCGATTCACAATAGAAGATTAAAATTTACTAAGAAGTTCTAAAAAAAGAAATCATGAAATGAAGAAAATTTCATTTGTTCAGTGAACTGAGTATTTTATAAAAAGCTCTTGAAAATTTAAAAAATAGAATAATAATTGGTTATAAAAAACAGACAGGACTATTTAAAACCAAAAAAAAAAAACAAAGCAAGTCCGTCGAAATTGTAATTAAAAATAATACATTTTAAAATTTAATAAATAACTTCTTAAAATAATAATATAATTATAATAATAATAAAATATATAATAATAATAATAATAATAATAATAATAATAATAATAATAAAAATAATCACTTGAATAAATAAACTGCAGTAAATGCAGAACAGCAATTAGAGGAGAAAGTGAAATCAGGTGCAGTGGAGTGTGTGAGGCGAAATGCACAGGAATATACCAATATTCGGCTATAATAATGGGTGAGAATAATTTTATCAGATTCATGTGCGACGACGGATTGATATATACAAACCATTTATTTGGTGTTAAAATGACTTCAAGATGAGGTGTATAAAAAAAGCAAAACTTAGTAGAATACAAACACGAATTTAAAGCCACTCTTAAGGAAAGCGAAACTGAAATTAAACATTTGCTAGAGACAATTGAAAAAAGATATGAGGAAAGAATAAATAAAATGATTAAAATCATAGATCGAATGAGAAAAATTCATAAATGAGCTACGTGCTAACTTTAAATACGTAAATTAGAAGTATAATTAATAAAACAAGGAGAGGTAATAGAACCATGTTTAATGTGAAATTAAAAGTAGATAATGAAGAGTATGGAAAAATTATGGAAGACGGAAAATTAAATATTGAGTGGGAAAGACGTAGAGTCTATGATGGAAATGAAATCTTTCAATGTAGCGATATTGTAAAAACCAGGAAATATATCTAAAATGTCATTGGCAGCATAGAAAAGCAAAATGCGAAAGTCAAGAAAAAAATATTGAAGTGTATTAATTGTATATATAAATAGTAGGCTAAACATGGGTTTGGATGAAAAAAATTTGGTGAATGATAAAGTGTGCCCCGTATATTAACATAAGTTAAAGATCAAAATAAGAAATATAGGCTTAACGACATAACAATTAAGAGAAATACGTGCAATATATACAAATGTACAAGGTCTTATTAATAGTTATAATCAAGTTGAAGTGATTGCATTAACAGAATGTTCTGATTTTTTAATATTGTTTGAAGAACACTTGACTTAAAATAAAGAAGAAAAAGAAATTTCAATGCATAGTTATGATAGCATCTTTTTGTTATTCACGTCATCCAGAACAGGAGTTATATTCTATTTTAAAAGGCACTGGTATGTTACAAAAGCTATTGGAAAAAATGTCGATTTAAAATATTGGATGTTATTCTGCAATGCTACTTATAACAAGTACGATACAGTTCGCCCAGCTATAACGAATTTGAATTCTGTCATTTAATGTCATTTAATGTCATTAAATCATGCGATATTTTAATTGATGGAGATTTTAATTTTGACTGGAAAAAGAACTAATATAGAAATAGCATTATAAGTATAATTAATGACAATGGCTTTAGACAATTACTTAACGAATACACTCATGTGATGATTACGTGATAACTAATAGTTATGAGATAATATCAGAAAACTGTAAGGGAAACAAAATTTCTGACCATGAGGTTATTAACATATCTTTAACGATAATGGATAACATGAACATATGTTTATTGCAATGCTGAAAGACATCATTAAATATAACGATTGCAAAGATTTAAACCAAAATGGTAATTTATTTGATAGTGGTCTGAAAAGCCCAATACAGAGTATAACAATTACAAAACAGACACATTTAAATAACAAAGTGAATAAATGGTACAACTCAGAATTGGAATCAATGAAAAGAGAGAAAATAATAAAATATTTCAAAGCTAAAATTGAGAATTCTAGTCAAACTCGGGCTGAATATCAAATAATTAGAAATCGATACAAAGTGAAGATTGAAAATAGTAAAACCAATTACATAAATACTAAAATTGACAACACATAGAGACATATGTGAAAACAGATTAAAATCCTGATACTTAATAAGAAAGAAAATTTAACTAAGTCTGTGATATTTGACCATATTAGCGATATCTGTGATATAGTAAATAAGTTTTTAGTGTACAGATTATTTGTTTTTAATATTAAATTATATGCTTTTATTCTCTTCAATTAAATTCATTTCTTCTTCCTAAGAAGACGCTCTTATGTACACTAAATTATTAAAAACGTTTTATTCAAAAACTAACAGGGTTGTTATTCTGTCGAAACAAATGATCTGTCTGGGTTAAAAGATTGTTAGCATACCTTGTACGCTACATCACCCCTCTCCTGACATTTGCCACAGTGTAAATGGCAACTGAGTCATAAATCTAACCCTGCGCGGCTTATAGCATCTGCTTTCCAATTGAGAAACTTCCATAGGAATACAAGCGGGCTTCAGCCTATCTATGGAAACTGTTCTTGGTTTCATGCCAATGACTATGGTGTAAGTTTTCAGGTGTCTTTCGAGTACCACGTAGGGGCCGTCATATGGAGCCTTCAACGGAGCCCTTACAGTATCGTCTCTAAGGAACACATGATTGCAGAAACGTAAATCCTTTGGTACATATACCATTTTGTTGCATGCTGGAGAGTTGAATTCGGGCGTAAGTTTTCGAAATGTTGTTTTGATTTTGTGAGGAATTCATTCTCGGTGACATGACTATTCGCTTCATCTATTATAAATTCACCTGGCAATCTGATAACCTGTCCGTAACCATTCAGCCACTGATACTCCTAGATCTTCTTTTACGGCCGTTCTTAGACCCACCATTATTATGGGCAGTACCTCTGTCCAATCCGTATTTGCCTCGCGGCATTTTAATGACGCCTTCAGGACGCGATGCCAGCGTTCTATAAGGCCATTTGCCTGTGGGTGATATGGGGTCGTCCGTAAATGTTTAATGCCCAACATCTTTGAAAGGTGGTGAAAAAGGTTGCTTTCAAATTGTCGTCCTTGATCAGTCGTTATATGTTTTGGAACTCCGAAACGGCTTATCCAACCACTTAGCAATGCTTTCGCTGCCGTTTCTGCAGTGATGTCTCTAACTGGAATAGCTTATATCCATCGTGAATATCTACCCACGCATGTAAGTCAGTATGTACAGTTGTTTGAAAGCGGTAAGGGCCGACAAGGTCAATATTTATATGTTCCAATGTTCTTACATCCGTATTCATTTTGTTCCAAACAAAATGTTTCGATATTAACTTGATTGAAGCTCTGACGCCACGGGTGTGAAAGATTATGTAGTGCATCGAAAACAATAGACCGCATTGTAACTGGTATGTAGGAGCGCGTTCTGCTCGTCGATGTATCACAAAAGATTTCGCCATCTATACCTGGCACTTTGACATTTTCCAAAGTAAGTGAGGTCGATCCTGACTGCATAAGGTTCTGCAACTCAATGCATCTTGT